>JAPDDO010000091.1:50000-181454 GCA_027422415.1 Schizothorax lantsangensis
TATTTTGCCAAAATTTCTTGGGATTATTTGCATTAAAAGTAGAATTTGCAATAAAATAATCAGCCTTAGCCTTTCTGATAGCGACTGTACATTTATTCCGAAGCTGCCTAAAGTAAATCCAGTCAGAGCTTAAGTCAGATTGTCTAGCTTTCGCCCAAGCAACATCACGCTCACAAATAAGAGCAGATAGGGCTACAGAAAACCAGGGGTTATCCCTACCTTTAACACAGAATTTTTTAAAAGGTGCATGCCTATTGATGATTGATATAAAACCATCATAGAAATATATCCAGGCAGAATCAACATCAGGGATAAGAAAGATCCTATCCCAATTGTAATGAGCTATGTCAAGAAGAACACATTGTTCATTAAAATGTCTCAAACATCGTCTAGTGATAATACGTGGTTTATGCTTAGGTAATTTGGTATCTCTGACTATGGCAATGTTAGTGATGTTAGTGATCACTAACATCGTTAGCATATACAGAAGCTGAAGAGTACTTATGGGGAGCATTACTAAAAATGAGATCAATTAATGTGGACTTTTTACAATCCTTCAAGTTAGGTCTAGTAGGTGTCTCAACTAACTGAAAGAGATTAACTCTTCTCTGACGGCGCAGAGGATAACACATTTGTTCTGGTCTTAAAGGTTCTTTTGGATAGAGTGACACTCACCAACCCTTGGTTGTACAGAAAGCTTGAAGTTTCAATCTGGATTCAGGTGAGGAGCTCTATCCGGGGCATGGCACCATCTGTTGTGAACTTGGTTCTTCTAAAGTGTAGAAAACTCAGAAGAGAAGACCAGGAGAAATCGGATGGATCGTCAGTAGGATTCTTTATTGAGAACACAAGCTGTTGGTCTGTAGTCATCGAAGTCTCAATCTTAAGTAACTTTACAAGGTTATTTATAGGCATTTTTGGAGGAGGGATTCTTGGAGGTGGAGACAACTAACGAATCCACGTCTGGGCCAGGGGGCTCCGAAAGATAGACACTAATCCAATCACCCTAACGAATCAACGTCTGGGCCAGGGGTTCTTTGAATCAACGTCTGGGTTCTTTGAATCTCTGCCAATCAACATGACTTGATTGAGACAGAGCACAGTTGATAATAAGAATCTAAGTTAAACATTTAAATACAATTTGTAATCCCACATTGCTTTGTTGTAATTTTTAATTCTGAAATTGCATTGTGGAACGTCGAGTTAACGTTAGCTCTTCAGCGCATTAGCATTATCATAGATTTTGAGTAATAACAGGCCTGTTTAGACGGGATCTCTTTTTTTGTGAGACAGGGTAATTTTTCACCCCTCTTCAGGAATAACTGCAGGTGATATTATGCTATATTTTCATTGAAATTTAGTTCTGGAATATTAGCTCAAGTATATTTTTGTTTATATATATTTTGACAAATATATTCCCCACCTCTTGTAATGTGGTTTCAAATAATTTATATGAAATTGAAAAGAAAGAAAAAAATACTAAGATGTACTAGGACTAATACTAAGACTGTGTGTTCTGTTGCAGCTTTACAGCTCATTCAAGTGCTCCAGACTGGATTTTGATTCTACTTCATCCTTCGATGTTCTGCTTCATCTTTAAAAGTAAGATTAAATAGAGTTTTAAACTTGATTTAGCCAACTATTTTGTCAAATACTGACAATGATCCACACTACAGCTTTTGCATGGAATAAATGGGCAATGTCAAAAGGTTCATATCAATAGAGAATAGGAATGTGTTGTCACAATGGCAATGCATTTTGGGAATGCAGATGGAGCGCTCGTATAGAGATACAATGCATGACAGCAAAGTGGGTGTGCTTAAAAGAAGTCATCATTATCCTAGAGTAGACAGTTCAGAAACGACACGAGCGATGACAGTGCGTGTCTTCCAACAAGAAAATACCACGAAGTTGCGTCAGCACAACGCTTCAGACACGCCCTCCGTCAAGCGTGAGCCAGAGCGCACGCACACACATGTCACACACCGGATGCATGTGCGCACTCAGATCACTTGGACATGGTTGTGTACAAGAGGTAAAAAACGATATAAATACTGTTCGTTTTATCACACAAACCGCTCGTTTCGTGTCTTAGGCCATCAATGTGTAGTTACGATGGGGAATTGTTTAATTTGAATTTCTCTGTGCATGTTCTTTTTCCCTCTTATAGAGACAGTGACCTGTACCTGCCATTATATGACTGACAGACTAGAACGGTTTGACCTAAAAACATCAAAATTGGATCTACTGAAGAAAAAAAAGACACCTACATCTTGGATGCCCTTGGGGTAAGCTGATAGATACCAAATGTTAATTTCAAAGTGAACTATCCCTTTAAGAACACAGGGACTAATGGGATAATTAATGAAACAACAGGTGGTAATGATGAACTTAATGAGACAGGCAAAAACTAGGTCAAAACAGAAACTCAACATACAGACATGTGATACTCACAGCCGGATTGAGAAATAAAGAAGCTTTTTCCATGATAGAAAGCTGAAAGAGCAGAGGTATTTCATGCAGACATTGTCAAGGGTCAAGGCAATTAATGATAAAGTAAGAGTTAATCATTCCAACGCGATCTGTTGAGTCATATAAACATAAAATATAAAAAAAATGTCTACATTCACTACGGAACTCGGATGAAAATTTAGGACACAGGGGCTACAGCAGAGACTGGATATATTGAATATAGACGTTGTGTGTTATTTTATGTTTATATTATTTTAATTAAGATCGCATTGGAGTTGTTAAGGCTTACTGTTTCATCAATTGCCATAGCCCTTCTCACTGTCACGGTCTCTGGTAGGATAAACTTCACGAAGAGCAGGAATTCCAAAATACAGTCTTTTAATAATATAATCCACACGAATAGAAAGAAATAACACAGGTAGTCTCCACACACGTAACATCAAACAATAACTGGCAACTGAACTGGGGAGAACTCAGGACTTAAGAACACAGGGACTAATGGGATAATTAATGAAACAACAGGTGGTAACGATGAACTTAATGAGACAGGCAAAAACTAGGTCAAAACAGAAACTCAACATACAGACATGTGACTGATTGCCCCCTCCCGGGAAGGCGCGTCCTCGCGCCGTAAATAATTAAAACTGAGGAGGGAGGGCGGGGGCTCTGGAGGAGGGAGTGGAGCAGGAGACAGGGCAAACCAAACACAGAACAAAATAAGAGTCCATGGGAGAGTGGAAGGTGGGAGGAGCCAATGGGAAGCCAGGAGCAGGAAGAACCAGGTTTTGAACCAGAGACCAACCAGGATAAGGCCCCAGGGTGGAGTCGAAGGCGGGAGGAGCCAAGGTGGGAATGACGCCTTGACAGTCGTGGACACCCTGGGGACGGCCGACGGAGATGCAGCCCACGCTGATGGAGACCCAGATGGAGCCGATGAGTCCACGCTCAGCCGATGGTCCTGGAGACCGAGGAAGAGCCGCGGCAACGAGCGTCCGAGGAGGAACCGGAAATCCAGAGGTCAGAGGCTGAGCCGGTGGGACCGAGGACGAAGGCGGAGTCGGGGGGAAGGAGGAGCCAGCCGAAGCCGTAGGTGCAGGCAGGTCGACAACTGACCAAGGCGGAGCCGGATGGACGAGGGAGCCCGGAGAAGCCGTATGGCCGATGGTTTCCGATGGAGCCGAGGGAGGGAGGAGCCAAGGTGGAGCCGAAGTGTCGACGGACCGAGGTGGAGCAGGGGGCGCAGAGGTCTGAGGCGGAGACAGGGGATCCTCTGTGTAGGATGGAGCTGATGGCCCGAAGACTCTCGGCATATCCAGCTGACCAGTAGGAGGTGCAGAGGAGCTGAAGGACATCAGCGATGGTGGGGCTGAAGGACTGGTTGAGTGAGGAGGCGGGAGAGGGAGGCTGGGCGGGAATTCAGGACACACAGGAGTCATCGGAGAAACAGGAGTATCTGGAGGAACAGGGGGCTTCGGGTCCACCTCTCCAAAAAAGTAAATCAGGTCCTTAGAAAAAATGTCCTTCAGTTCCTCATAATATCCACCAGAGCCCAGTTCGTACTCACTCATAGCGGTGAGAGTGTGGGCGGGGCAATCCTCCATATCCCCGAACTCCACTAATACTCCCTCAGTGCTCAGCGGTGTAGCCGGCTCACACACCTGGTCAGACCATTGCAGGGAATTAGGCTCTAGGGTGATGGTAACTTCCAACCTTGTCCTCGGTCCAAGTTCCTCCATCGCGGTGTGTCGAACTCCTCGGTCTACGGTGGGCTCATGCGACACCTCCGTCGCATCTTTCGCTGGTGGTGGGCTGGTCTCTGGCAGTGGTGGAGTGGGGCTGGTGGTGAAATCATCCTCCACAGGGCCGATGGTGAACACAGAGTCGTTGTGTACCAGCACCCACTCCACAAAGGCGGCGAAATCCTCTTTAGGACCGCCCGCTGGAACGCGTGCCTTTGACCGCTTGCTCAGGCTGGTGTAATAAAAAACACAGAGCGAGCGGTCCGGATAGTGAGTGAGGCACGCGAGCTGAATGAAGTCCAGGGTGTGAGCTTCCAGCGGGCGATCTCCCTGCTCCAGGCAGAGAAGTTTCACAGGGGGAAGGTCCATGGGAAAAATTGAACAAAACAAAAAAAATGAGAAAAAACGCCGCTCAAACAGTATTGGCCAGTTATTCTGTCACGGTCTCTGGTAGGATAAACTTCACGGAGAGCAGGAATTCCAAAATACAGTCTTTTAATAATATAATCCACATTGCATTGTATCTCTATACGAGCGCTCCATGTATCCGTTTCATTCATCTGTATCTCGGCTTCAACGCTTGACGGAGGGCGTGTCTGAAGCGTGGTGCTTTAAAAAATTATTTGAATTGTTTGACAGTATTATTATATACGGTTATGTATATTCCTTTTGGTACAAAATGATGGCTCTTTAATTTCGGAATGGCACAAATATTATTCATGGACTAATCCTTCGTCATAGTAAGATTCCTTTTTTTTTCCTCGCCTGTGTCATGTCTCAATAAACTGTTCCTGGATCTGTTATTTTTTACATGGTTAGGTGGAAGTGACGCAGGGTGAGGAGGGTGGAGTTGCGGCATGTGTGTTTGGCTAGTTACAGATGAATGAAACGGATACATGGAGCGCTCGTATAGAGATACAATGCATGACAGCAAGCGGTTCTGCTTAAAAGAAGTCATCATTATCCTAGAGTAGACAGTTCAGAAACGACACGAGCGATGACAGTGCGCGTCTTCCAACAAGAAAATACCACGAAGTTGCGTCAGCACCACGCTTCAGACACGCCCTCCGTCAAGCGTGAGCCAGAGCGCACGCACACACAAGTCACACACCGGATGTGTGTGCGCACTCAGATCACTTGGACATGGTTGTGTACAAGAGGTAAAAAAACGATATAAATACTGTTTGTTTTCTCACACAAACCGCTCGTTTCGTGTCTTGGGCCATCAATGTGTAGTTACGATGGGGAATTGTTTAATTTGAATTTCTCTGTGCATTCTTTTTCCCTCTTATAGAGACAGTGACCTATACCTGCCATTATATGACTGACAGACTAGAACGGTTTGACCTAAAAACATCAAAATTGGATCTACTGAAGAAAAAAAGACACCTACATCTTGGATGCCCTTGGGGTAAGCTGATAGATACCAAATTTTAATTTCAAAGTGAACTATCCCTTTAAGAACACAGGGACTAATGGGATAATTAATGAAACAACAGGTGGTAAAGATGAACTTAATGAGACAGGCAAAAACTAGGTCAAAACAGAAACTCAACATACAGACATGTGACACTCACAGCCGGATTGAGAAATAAAGAAGCTTTTTCCGTGATAGAAAGCTGAAAGAGCAGAGGTATTTCATGCAGACATTGTCAAGGGCCAAGGCAATTAATGATAAAGTAAGAGTTAATCATTCCAACGCGATCTGCTGAGTCATATAAACATAAAATATAAAAAAATGTCTACATTCACTACGGAACTCGGATGAAAATTAAACTGAAATTCAGTATGGTAAACAACTAAAATAAAATGTTGCCATATAATTGATATCTGTAGATTTATTATATTCTGGATACAGTGATTTGCATTAAACTGTGAGCGCTCACACCACAAATAAAGAAAAAATCATATATGGAAATGTTATATTAAAATCAGCTTGTTGATACCTGGCCACTTGTTTGTACGTATTATGCTTATTCATTTATTTGATCTCTTGCATCCTTGTTTCGCATCTCTAATAGTAAGGAATATAGATAGTAAATAAATTGAATCGTAAATAAATAATTAGTTATTTATTTGTATAGCATTCACAATACATAGTTTCAAAGCAGCTTTATAGCAAGTCATTCTGTTACCTCTATAATGGCTTAATTCTTAACACTGAGCAGTTTTACTGGTCTATATGACGATATAACAACGATAAATGATCTACTGTTTGAGATCTAGCTATAGTGTATTCTCCACTTACAAAATTAGCCATGGTTTTGCTACTCTAACCATAGTTCAACCATGGTATTTCTAATAAAATTTTGGTTATACGAATGGTAATAAATATGCCAAAAACATGGTTGCTACATGTTTACTATAATAAAACCATGGTTAATTTTCGTAAGTGTTTTAGCAGTTATATTAGTACCACTTTAGTTAAGGAGACTGAATACTATGTAATGAATATCTGCAGCCTCTCAGGACACACAACAGAGCGATTTATTTTAATTGAAAGTGATTTGCATATTAGTCTGCTTTATTCTAAGCGTGTGTAAGATGTTTTTCAAAAAATATTAATGTAAAACGGTTGGCTTTTTCTGTGGTGATTAGCGTTTGTTTACACTGTGTGTTCCAGAGCGTGTCCTAAAACATGGCGGCGTGACATAGATTCCCATTCTCTATATTTAAGGTTAAATGTTTACAAACCTATTTTTACATCCTATATTTAACAGTAATCTTTGGTTGTGGTATACTAGTTTGTGTCTATTTTTCTTAACAAATATATTCTTCACCTCTTGTAATGTTGTTTTGGATAACTTATATGAAATTGAAACATACTAAGATACTGTGTGTGTGTGTGTGTGCTCCGTTACAGCTTTACAGCTCATTCAAGTGCTCCAGTCTGGTTTTTGATTCTACATCATCCTTCCATATTCTACTTTATCTTTAAAAGTAAGATTAAATAGTTTTAAACTTGATTTAACCAACTTTGTCAAATACTGACAATGAGCCACACTTCAGCTTTTAACGTGTAATAACTGTGCAATGTCAAAAGATTCATATCAGTATTTACAAACCTACTTTTACATCCTACATTTAACAGTAATCTTTGCTATGAGATGTCATGAAATTTGTATGAAAATGTGTTTGTGTGATTACAGGTGCTGTGAGAAAAAGTCAACACCGATACTTGTTACTTATTTCAATGTTTCTGTCTCACTCTTGTCCTAAGGTTATCATACTCAGCCGGATCCGGTCCGTATCTAGACCAGATGATGGACCTGCACCCGGAGAGGACCACAATGGAGCCCTGAATGTCAGCGAAGACCATGACAAGTGAACATCACGACTGGACAGACATCAGCACAGATCTTCAGCAAAGACCACGAGAAACAGACAAGTCCTCTTCACAGACCCCTACGGCCAGCAGTGAACGTGTCAGGCCAGGAGCTGCTAGGACCACAGTGCAGTTTTATCATGCTTACAGTCACTGTTAAACCAGTCGTCCATTACTGGATAACAGCAGCCCTGCTGGACAGACTACAACTTCTCCTCTGATCAAATGACAGCGTGACGTATCCTGATCTTCCAGCAGCAGGAGCTGGATGAAATAATCTGAATGACATCAGTCCACAATCTCACTAGTGATGCAGCCTGAAATCATAATCACACCATCTGTTGTTCATTTAGCCAGAGGAGAGCTGAGCTGACTGCTCCTGGTTTCTCCCAAGGTGTTTTTTCTTTGTTTCAGTCACCTGGGTTGGGTTCCACTGTCACCTCTGACATGCTTAGCTGGGGTTTAAAAGACACTGAATATTCAGGAATAATACTGATTTCATTGTATTGCATAATGACAAAACTTGAACTGAATTGTTGGATTATGATATCACTGTTTTCTTCAGAGCTGCTTTATTGCTGAATCGACTTTTTTATAATTGAAACTTTTGTATGCTATAAAATTCAGTATAGCTGAATTGAGCTAATTCATTCATAAAGATGAACTTTACCAAGTTATGGAACTGAATTTTCTTTTTAGAGGTAAAGTTTTTCATTAAATAAAACAATATTTTTGTACAATTTGTGGTTGCATTTTTATTTTTTATTTATCTTCATGTAATACCTACATTTATAGAGCGTTTCATTGTTATTGGCCAAGGAAAGTTTTTTCAAGTTTTGAAAGATTTTCTGGTTTATTAATATTAATAAAGGGAGACAAATGGAATATTTACGCTTTTATAGAGCATTCTAGTCTACATAATGTTTGTCAGCTCCATAGCTAGTTTTGGCCAGATTACCCATTTTAAAAAAGGTAAACCCACTTTATGAACGGGTCCGGATCGGATCCGGGCCGGATGAGCTACTTCATTAACGGGTCCGGATCGGATCCGGTCCGGATGAACCGCATTATTAGCGGATACGGATAGGGTCTGGACCGGATACGCTCCGGATCCGTAATCCTTATCTGTTCCGGATCCGCTGCGGTGTGCAAGTGGACGCCGTTACGGACCCGTTTTGTGGATCCGTTCCGGATCTTCTGGTACCTCCGGGGCGGATCCGCTCCGGAGTCATTTTGCTATCTGGGGTGGATCCGCTTTACTCACAACAATAACACTAATGTTGGAAAATCTATACTGAAATCTGAACAGTTTGCATCGATTTTAAATGAGTAAAAACAACAGATGCAGGAGCGTGGCGCGGCCTTGTGACATCATATAGCCACACCAAAATAAAAGTCCTCTTTATTCTCTTGAAGATTTCCAGGAAGATCAAAGTTTGAACATAATTATTTTAAACAGTCCTGTGTTATGCAAGAACTGAAGAACTACCTCAGAGATCAGTTTATGCTTGTCAATGTGTCCAAACAGTGGAAAAGATGTAACAGAGAAACACTTCAAGTCCTGCCAATGTAACTTATATCAATAATTAATTGACTTCATTTAATTTGCTTTCTTTTCTTTCCTATATTGAATTATTATTTTTTATATGTTGTTTATACTGTTATAAATTATATTTGGTTTAAAATAAGTTTGAGTTAATGAACTCCAAAATGTTGTTCTTACTATTGTTCATGAGTTATGAGTCTTAGGTCCAACTGACAATTTGTAGTTTAATGTCTCTTCTCCAGAAAGTCTGTCAATTTGTGATTCAAAGTGTGTACAGAACCTGCTGTTCTTCTCGACAGTCAGCTAGTCTGTTTTTTAAGCAGCGTTACTGTAAAGGTGAGACTGGCACTGGTATGGAGAAACAAATCTACACAGAGCTGAATTGCTAATTCTCAGAGTCCAATTTTTTCCCCACATACTCCATAAAATAGCCCTCATTTGCTTTTTTAATTTTAAAGTAAAAGTAAGTTTCCATTCTTCTGGAGAGGGAGGATTAAGTTTAATAGCCTTTTTAGCTGCAACCAGGAATATTCTCCATAGATATGCATAATTTGTTTCATGTAAATCCAGAATTCCCAGATATAGCACATGAAACTGAAATGGGATATTAATCTTGAATATGGCCTCCAATGTCCGGTATATGTCTTTCCAAAACAGGTGTGTAACTGGACATGCCCAGAATATATGGTGATGATTTACTACTTCTGAATTACAGTGTCCCAACACCCAGATCCTGTTTCACTGTGGCACGTTTGTGCAGGAGATATAAAAAATCAAATTAAATTTTTTCATGCAAATAACCTCCACTGGTGTGAGTTTGTAGTTTCCTATTGGGATTCACATGCTTTTAACCAAGCCTCTTCTGTTATAATGTTTCCTTCCTTCTCCCATTTAATTCGGACATATGAGGTAGAATCTGATCTGTAATTTTGAAAACAATGATCAAATTTGGAGATTACCTTACTAATAGTATTAGCCCTGTATGCCGACAGGAATATCTTCATTAAATCATTCTGTGCCTAATCCCCGCTCTTGTTTACTTGTGAATTAAAGTAGTGTCTTATTTGAAAGTATCTAAACAAGTCATGATTATTCAACTTAAACTGATTCTTAAATTATTGTAAAGTTAAGAAAGTATTATTGTTTGTAACAGAATAATATGATGTAATGCCTTTCTTACTCCAGTTCTTAAAAGATTGATCTGGGGTATTTGGAGTGAAATCTGTATCGTATGCACACCACCTCATTATCTTTAGAGCGTCTTTCAAATCATGTTTTTAATTACTGTGGCCCATATTTCTAGGATAGTAGTTGTCAATGGATATTCTTTACTTATATATTTTCTTAATACATTATCATCTGCAATTACTGCTTGAATCACATGTGTTCCTCTGTTAACCAAGGTAATTGTAAAGAATTTACAAATGCTTTAATATCGATTTCTGATCCAGATGCATTTTCTGTATATAGTTTCTTAAAACAATTTTCAAATTGTTCATTTTTTTTAGTTTTTGGATCTGATTTTCAGAATCAGAAAGAGCTTTATTGCCAAGTGTGTTTGCACACACAAGGAATTTGGTGTTAGTAGCTTCCAGTACATAAAATACAAACATAGTGCAGACAACATATAATTAAGGTAATAAAGAACACTAACAATGAAGAGAATAGGCAATAATTAAGAATAACAATAGTAATAAGAAATAAAAATATACAGAAAATAAAAATGTCCATAGACAGAACTGTGAATGTGCATGTGTCCTATGTACAGATGAAGGTTTGATGAGTTATTTACAGATGTACAGTACCGGGGTGTGTTATGTGTTGTTCAGGTGGCATACGGCCTGGGGGAAAAAAAAAACTGTTCTTGTGTCTGGCTGTTTTGGTGCTCAGTGATCTGTAGCGCCGGCCAGAGGGCAGCAGTTCAAAGACAGAGTGAGCTGGGTGTGAGGGGTCCAGAGTGACTTTCTTAGCCCTTTTCCTCACTCTGGAGGTGCAGAGAGCCACCAATAATCCTCTCAGGAGTCCTGACTGTCCGTTGTAGTCTTCTGATGTCTGTTTTGGTAGCTGAACCAAACCAAACAGTTATAGATGAACACAGGACAGACTCGATGATGGCAGAGTAGAACTGTATCAGCAGCTCCTGAGGCAGGTTGAACTTCCTTAGCTGGCGGAGGAAATACAGCCTCTGCTGGGCCTTTTTCGTAGATTTGATCGATGAATTTTGTAGATTGTGTTATCAACTTGTTGTTATCGAAGCCTAAATAACAGGAGTTTTAATGACCTACTCCCAGCTTCATAATAGCGTTGTTTTAGAAATATGAGATTCTTCTCTATTTCCACATTATGTAGCCTGTGATTTCTTTTTTTTCTTTTTCCAATTTCTTGCATTAGGCCAGGTCTTTGGACATTTATGTTTTTATATTTCATTTCCAACTCTTAACTTTGTTTGTAATTTCATGAATTTCTCCTGTCTTAGTTTTTTTTAGCTAGTGCGGTTTCTGCAATTATTTTACTCTCAAGACAGTTTTACAGGCGTCCCATAATACAGACGGGGATACTTCTCTATTGTCATTCTCTTTTAAATAATGTTTAATTTCAGTTTTCATACGTACTACGAACTGCTCATTATTTAAAATGCTAAAATTCAATCTCCATAATGTATTATTATGAATTGCGTATACAGGGGCATGGTCAGATAGGTCCATTGTTCCAATGCTACATTTAATTACCTTATGTCTAGCTTTATTAAATACAAATAAATAGTCTATTCTTGAGTATTTTGAATGAGGGTGGGAGTAATGGGTATAATCTCGTTCTTTTGGGAAAAAATCTCTCCAAAGGTCTACCAGTCCTAGATTTCTTAATAGAGCTTTATGTTTTCTTGCTATAGGTGTTACATATCTCTCTGTCACTTTAGAGGTAACTCTTTTTGAATTGAGGATTGTAAATCTCCCTCACAAATTAAGGTTCCTTGTGCCTCTGTTGAGATGATATTTAAAATGATAAAATTTAAATTTGCTACCCGGAGGAACATAAGCATTTATGAATGTAACTGGAGCACCTTCAATTAAAATATAACAACCTTCGTTATATCTAATTTCGGTCTGATGGTCATAACTAAACTTGTTTAGTTCTGACAGTCTCCTCCTGTACGGTGTACATTTTAGGACATCCTCAGACCTCAGTCATAAAATGAAAAGGCGTCGTGCCTCAGACAAAAAGGCTTCAGTCACTGGACAAAACGGCATCGTGACTCAGACTGAAAGGCTTCAGGTCTCAGGAAAAACAACGTCAGGTGTCAGGTCTTGTACAATTAGGCATCAGCCTAAACGGACTCAGATTTAAAAGGCATCAGACAAAAAGTCAAGGTTCAAGGTTCTTGTTTATTTGTCACATACACAATCATACAGGGTATAATCAGTAGTGAAATGTAGGTCAAGTCATTGGGCGAAACGGACTCAGATTAAAAGGTATCAGACAAAAGGTCATCGGGCGAAACGGACTCAGATTAAAAGGTATCAGACAAAAGGTCATCGGGCGAAACGGACTCAGATTAAAAGGTATCAGACAAAAGGTAATCGGGCGAAACGGACTCAGATTAAAAGGTATCAGACAAAAGGTCATCAGGCGAAACGGACTCAGATTAAAAGGTATCAGACAAAAGGTCATCAGGCGAAACGGACTCAGATTAAAAGGTATCAGACAAAAGGTAATCGGGCGAAACGGACTCCGATTAAAAGGTATCAGACAAAAGGTCATCAGGCGAAACGGACTCAGATTAAAAGGTATCAGACAAAAGGTCATCGGGCGAAACGGACTCAGATTAAAAGGTATCAGACAAAAGGTCATCGGGCGAAACGGACTCAGATTAAAAGGTATCAGACAAAAAGTAATTGGGCGAAACGGACTCAGATTAAAAGGTATCAGACAAAAAGTAATTGGGCAAAACGGACTCAGATTAAAAGGTATCAGACAAAAGGTCATCGGGCGAAACAGACAGACAAAAGGTCAGATTAAAAGGTATCAGACAAAAGGTCATCGGGCGAAACGGACTCAGATTAAAAGGTATCAGACAAAAGTCATCGGGCGAAACGGACTCAGACAAAAGTTAAAAGGTATCATCGGGCGAAACGGACTCAGATTAAAAGGTATCAGACAAAAAGTCATCGGGCGAAACGGACTCAGATTAAAAGGTATCAGACAAAAAGGGCGAAACGGACTCATTAAAAGGTATCGGGCGAAACGGACTCAGATTAAAAGGTATCAGACAAAAGGTCATCGGGCGAAACGGACTCAGATTAAAAGGTATCAGACAAAAAGGGCGAAACGGACTCATCGGGCGAAACGGACTCAGATTAAAAGGTATCAGAAAAAGGTCATCGGGCGAAACGGACTCAGATTAAAAGGTATCAGACAAAAGGTCATCGGGCGAAACGGACTCAGATTAAAAGGTATCAGACAAAAGGTCATCGGGCGAAACGGACTCAGATTAAAAGGTATCAGACAAAAGGTCATCGGGCGAAACGGACTCAGATTAAAAGGTATCAGACAAAAGGTCATCGGGCGAAACGGACTCAGATTAAAAGGTATCAGACAAAAGGTCATCGGGCGAAACGGACTCAGATTAAAAGGTATCAGACAAAAGGTCATCGGGCGAAACGGACAGACAAAAAGTCAGATTAAAAGGTATCAGACAAAAAGTAATTGGGCGAAACGGATTAAAAGGTATCAGACAAAAAGTCAGATTAAAAGGTATCAGACAAAAAGTCATCGGGCGAAACGGACTCAGATTAAAAGGTATCAGACAAAAGGTCATCGGGCGAAACGGACTCAGATTAAAAGGTATCAGACAAAAGGTCATCGGGCGAAACGGACTCAGATTAAAAGGTATCAGACAAAAGGTCATCGGGCGAAACGGACTCAGATTAAAAGGTATCAGACAAAAGGTCATCGGGCGAAACGGACTCAGATTAAAAGGTATCAGACAAAAGGTCATCGGGCGAAACGGACTCAGATTAAAAGGTATCAGACAAAAGGTCATCGGGCGAAACGGACTCAGGTGGAGTGTGACGTGTCGCGCTGCCCCGCCTCATGTGATGTCACACGCACGCGGTTCAGAATAAGCAAAGTGGTGAGCAACGGTTGAGGATGGCAGAAGGAGGTAAGCCGCTCCTGATATATTTTATTTTAACAGTTTTAATTAAATGCTATACTAATTCAATTGTATACAGATGAGAACATGCTTACCTCCTTCTGCCACAGAAAAGTAGCATGGACATTTGTAAAATAGTTCATGTGACATCAGGGGTTCAAATATAGTTTTAAGAAGCTACGAGAATACTTTTTGTGCGCAAAGAAATAACATAATAATAATAATAATAACATAATTTATTCAGCAATTCTTCTCCCTGAGTTAACATCTTTTGGAGAGTACCCCAGAACGCAATCAGCGTTGTTTATGTTCAGTAGCGTGCACATGCTGAACATAAACAATGCTGATTACGTTACGTTCAAAAGAAAAACAATATTATTCATTACATTTTTACACTATTTTAAACCGGAAAAAAATACACCCCACATACCTTTTTTATCTGGAAGAAAGACGCTCTAGTGAAGTACAGGGAAGCAGATTGCTGAAGGTTGCCAACAGGGGTGCTGCAAACACTGGTTTGGTTCTTCCACCGTCTAAAGTACTCACAGTGCGGGCAAAGTTGATCAATGGTCACAAAAGTCCAATTGCTACGAGGCTGAATATCACAGGGTCTTGAACATACTGGACAGATCTCGAAAAGTTCAAGGAGACAGTTTTCAAACACAATATATTTTGTGTCTTCATGAGAGGCTTTGGATATGAGGCTTTCCCCTGTTTTAGCACTGGTCGATTTGAGAAAGACTCAAGAAATGGGCGTGTGAATTTGTGGAAAAGTGGGAGTGTAGAGGGTGGGAATAGGGGAGAAAACAACCAATAAAACATAGACCTACAACAAACTCATTATACAGACAAATGAATATTAAAATGTGAGCAGAGAAAGAAAGAAAAACTATCAACAACGGAGATAGGGCCACCTTGATATATTTTAAAAATATAATAATAATGATAATGAACTCAAGAAATGGTATCATTAGAGACTACTAACAACTATCATGAACATCCAATATGTTTTGATAAATTATTATTTGAAATAAATAAGAGATACTGGTCTTTATGAAAAATGAAGAAGAACATTTAAAAGTTCTAATAATATTTTCACGTTTACCAGCACTACAGTCTCAGAGCAAATGACACACGTCAGTTTAAAACAGAATGAATAAAGGCATAGTTACTTTTTGTTTACTCTTCTTTGGATTTTCGATCTATATCATTGTTTGCTGTGTATCACAATAATCCGTTATGTCATCGTGTTCATGATCATACGTACCGCTGTATCAGCGCCCTTATGCGTGCATTTTTTATTTAAAGAAGACATGATATGTGCGTGTGCTAGTTCATGTTTGGAGCATGAGAGAATATAAAATATGCTCACAAAATCTTGAAACACGCTTGCTCCGGTCCGGATATGAGCTATGATCCGTGCAGAGTGTGTTGTTAGTTAATAATTAATTAAACACTTAATAATAGACATAATGAGTGATATTATTGTTTTCGCTGATGTGCAACCTGTTCATACATGTTAACATCTCAAAAAATGTGTTTTAGGGTTTCATGACACTTTAACATGGTAAAGACAAAAACTGAGTGTCGCAGACTTCAAAAGACACACTTTCTTCACTCTCCTCCAATTCAAAGCGATGTCTTTTGGCAGGCCTTTCATCTTTTAAAGGTGTTGAAGTAAAAGGCTGTGAAGTAGTCCAGGGTATGTTGACATCAACACCTGAAAGCTTTGTTGTACTACAACAAATATGGACTATAATTTAATATTTTATTTTACTTTTTAGGCAATAAAGCTTTTGAGCTTCTTATGAATATAATTATAATGACACAAAGTATGATTATATAAATAATACCTTTGCTATGGTACTTAGGACTCATGGTTTGAAATGACAGCTGTGTACCCACAGATGTCTGAGTGGATCGGTCAGTTTGACAGCCTACATCTTTTAACACGGGACCTGAACACGATGGACTCTGAAAACAATATGCAAATAAACTAAGTAAAAACACTGTGATTATTCATTATGAATTATACTGCAATTACCATTTTAAAAGGTAGTTTTTACATTAAATACGTTACTTACGGTTGGCGCCCTGATCTTTGAGCAAAAGTGTTCTGGCAAACCGATTGACACTGCGATTTGTGCTCAAAACAGTCATTGGTGAAATTTACTGAACACACGTGTAAAATAACACTGATGTGACTGGGATGTTCCCTAAAAATAAACTGAATCCATTTTTCTCTGATGTCGGGATCCTTCGGCAGCATATTCAAACATGTTGCTTTTCCACAGCCAGGATCTGCGAGGCATCGCAATCTTATTGTAAACAAGCATAGATGACAATCAACATAAACAATCAGTCATAAAAATGTTTTAAATTAAACAATTTAATACTTGAGGTATGTAATGGTTTCATATAGTGATAATTACAGTGACTCTATTTTTATTTAGTAGATGTACCATATCATATTGATCCTAGAATGTGCTTAAAGGAACACTCCACTTTTTTTGAAAATAGGCTCATTTTACAACTCCCAAAGAGTTAAAAATTTGAATCCATTCAGTCGATCTCCGGGTCTGGCGGTAGCACTTTTAACGCAGCTTGTATTTATAAAGAATACATACTTTTTAGACCATATAGTGATTTCCAAAATCAGACTATAATTGTTCATATTCTGAGTGAAACAATAGGAGCTGTTTATGTGATTTGCTTATGCAACTTTCCATTTAGATTCCTCTTCACATGGTTCAGGAAATATGTCAGTTAGTTACTGAAAACAAGTAAATAATCATCAAGTAGGTTTATTGTCATACTGTAGTTGTTACAAAAAGTTGCAAGAAATTTCAAAGAGAATCACAGTTCAAATTAAACTTTATTGATGTCCTGAATAATACAACTAAAATCATGATCATTTTTGTCACGAATCCTGGCCATGATCTTCCGTTCACTCACCACCAGAGGTCACTCCTCTATCACATTGACTTTCACACCACACAGACAGTTACATATCACCCAAAGACTACATTTCCCATAATCCATTGCACTGACGACACACAGCTGATTTCACTGATCACTCATCACACACACTTTATAAACCTTGGACTTGCGCTCTGTGATCGCGAGTATTGTTTAGCGTATATCCTAGCGATAGCTACTCTATGGAGCTCTCTCAGTAGTTATAGTCTTGCCTTGTTAGTTTTCCCGTGTTTGATATCTGCCCGTGTTTCCTGGATTAACCCTTCGCCTTACTGTTCTGACTCTGTTTGCACCTCGTTTGGATTATTGCTGTGTACCTGGATTATCTCTCTTTGCCTTGCCCCTGTTGGATATTGTTCGCCGATCGTTGACCCATGCTTGCCTTAGGACTACTCTGTGTCTTGCCCTTACCATACCTGTTTGCCGTTGTTTGACCCTGCCTGTTTATTGACTGTTTCTTACTAAAGCTCAGCAAATGGATCCGCATGTCTCACGTCTCGTCGGCTCCGTAACAATTTTGGTTAAGAGTATTGGAACAATGCTGTTTGTATGGATATTTATATACAGTGAGGAAAATAAGTATTTGAACACCCTGCTATTTTGCAAGTTCTCCCACTTAGAAATCATGGAGGGGTCTGAAATTGTCATCGTAGGTGCATGTCCACTGTGAGAGACATAATCTAAAAAAAAAAATCCAGAAATCACAATGTATGATTTTTTAACTATTTATTTGTATGATACAGCTGCAAATAAGTATTTGAACACCTGAGAAAATCAATGTTAATATTTGGTACAGTAGCCTTTGTTTGCAATTACAGAGGTCAAACGTTTCCTGTAGTTTTTCACCAGGTTTGCACACACTGCAGGAGGGATTTTGGCCCACTCCTCCACACAGATCTTCTCTAGATCAGTCAGGTTTCTGGCCTGTCGCTGAGAAACACGGAGTTTGAGCTCCCTCCAAAGATTCTCTATTGGGTTTAGGTCTGGAGACTGGCTAGGCCACGCCAGAACCTTGATATTGGTTATCCTGGCTGTGTGCTTTGGGTCATTGTCATGTTGGAAGACCCAGCCTCGACCCATCTTCAATGCTCTAACTGAGGGAAGGAGGTTGTTCCCCAAAATCTCGCAATACATGGCCCCGGTCATCCTCTCCTTAATACAGTGCAGTCGCCCTGTCCCATGTGCAGTAAAACACCCCCAAAGCATGATGCTACCACCCCCATGCTTCACAGTAGGGATGGTGTTCTTGGGATGGTACTCATCATTCTTCTTCCTCCAAACACGTTTAGTGGAATTATGACCAAAAAGTTCTATTTTGGTCTCATCTGACCACATGACTTTCTCCCATGACTCCTCTGGATCATCCAAATGGTCATTGGCAAACTTAAGTTGGGCCTGGACATGTGCTGGTTTAAGCAGGGGAACCTTCCGTGCCATGCATGATTTCAAACCATGACGTCTTAGTGTATTACCAACAGTAACCTTGGAAACGGTGGTCCCAGCTCTTTGCAGGTCATTGACCAGCTCCTCCCGTGTAGTTCTGGGCTGATTTCTCACCTTTCTTAGGATCATTGAGACCCCACGAGGTGAGATCTTGCATGGAGCCCCAGTCCGAGGGAGATTGACAGTCATGTTTAACTTCTTCCATTTTCTAATGATTGCTCCAACAGTGGACCTTTTTTCACCAAGCTGCTTGGCAATTTCCCCGTAGCCCTTTCCAGCCTTGTGGAGGTGTACAATTTTGTCTCTAGTGTCTATGGACAGCTCTTTGGTCTTGGCCATGTTAGTAGTTGGATTCTTACTGATTGTATGGGGTGGACAGGTGTCTTTATCTAATTTAGCAGCTAATAAATGGATGGAGGATGGACGACCTCAAACAGGTGCATCTAATTTAGGATAATAAATGGAGTGGAGGTGGACATTTTAAAGGCAGACTAACAGGTTGAGGGTCTTTGAGGGTCAGAATTCTGATAGCTGACAGGTGTTCAAATACTTAAATACTTGCAGCTGTAGCTGCATACATACAAATAAATAGTTAAAAAATCATACATTGTGATTTCTGGATTTTTTTTTTTTAGATTATGTCTCTCACAGTGGACATGCACCTACGATAACAATTTCAGACCCCTCCATGATTTCTAAGTGGGAGAACTTGCAAAATAGCAGGGTTCAAATACTTATTTTCCTCACTGTTCAAATACTTATTTTCCTCACTGTATATGTGTATTACTGATATTATAGTTCATAGAAACATCACTGTTGTTTTACATGCGTATTTTAGTTTAGATCTTAAGATGTGACAAAGTTTGACTGAACAAACAAAGTTCATTTAAATAGATTAATATGAAAGTTGTAATATTACAGTGGTTATTTTATTGTTTATTTTACTTAATTTTAGTTTTTTGTTATTTTATTTAACCGAATAACCTAATTAAAGGGTTATTCAAATAAAAACAGGTAAAATTACTAAACATAAGACATGATATTTAACAGACATATTTAGATGTACAAAATGCACTATATACATAAATATGTATCATAATGAGTCATTTAAAAATACTCTTCTCACAGATCCATTTAAACGTATCACCACATGGAAAATCAGCCCATCCTGGTGAGTGATTTAAAGCACAGTCTTCCTCTTGTGTCGGGGGTATATTCGGTTGTCCAGTCTCCCAGAACCTGCATCAACAGATCAGCATTAGATGTTCAGAGCTGCTTTCTGTGTGATATGATACTGACTGTGAGAATCCTTTATTAAATAATAATCAGTTCAGTTCAGTGATTTCTCACCCAGAGGTCACATTGCTGCCATCAACCCATTTCCATGTGTCCTCCACATCTCTGTCAGTCAGACCAATCCGGACTAAATCACCACGAGAAATGTTCTTCACAAAATCCTGAGAAGAGAAACAATAACACAATTTATAAAATGAGCACCGACCTATTTCAGCACGTTATCTTTCATGTAAAACTAAACACCATGATTGCGCACACACACACACACACTGACTTGTTCCTCTCTGTTGTTTATGATGATCAGATCTGCTCCTATGTCTGTACAGTTTTTTCTGCTCTCAGTCCAGTTCTTCATCTCAGAGGAAAGGAAGTAAAGACTGGATTGATGGCACTTCCATCCACCTATAAACACAGATAAGCCATCCCTTGTGAAAATAAATATACTATAATGTATTTTAAATTATTTTTTTTCATGCCTAATATACTACAAATACATTTACATATTTTTGTACTTAATAAAAATATCCTGCAATTGTAATTTTAGTATACTGAACTGGTATACTTAACATCTGTTAAATGTTGTACTTAATGTACTTTAATTATGCAGAAGTGGTGCTGAAGTCCAACTAAACATATACTGAAGTATATTTGATTGAGCTAAAGTGGAACTATTTCAAGTATACTTTAGGTATACCATAATATCTTGTATTTAAAGGCCAATATTATTCAAAGATCATACAATCCTCATCAGTAGTAACATGAAAACACATTTTAAGTTTAATATTAAGAAATGTGCATTGTGCACGAGTAGGACTCCAAATAAAGTTTAATTATAATTTATAATCAGTAAGTCTCGATCGATACGTCAGTAAATATGTTAATAGGTTTGAACTATACTTTATATGAAATAAATGTATTTTAAATATTCCTTTTTCTTTTTTTAGTTGCACTAGTAGTGTATTAATTAATGTACAATAACTGACAGTATACCGTATTGTGTTCATATTCAGTCTGAATTAATCTCACTATTCTGTAGACAGTGAAGTAGTCTGTGTAATTTGTCAGGTTTGTGTGTCAAAGCCAAAGTTTCATTCTGACAAAAGAAAGTATGTTTTTGACTAAAGTATTTGATTTTGACCTGGCAGTTTGAGGTTTGTATAAGTTGGTGTGTAGTTTTGAGATTGTTTATAGTTGTGAGAAAATGGTGAATTGTTTCATGAGTTGTGTGTTAGCAATCAAGAAAAACTGTTATGAAATGCTTATGCTCGATTATATGAATATTGACTTATAAAGCCACTTGTTGCAATGTCTAATTTAACTAATGATCATCCACTACAATAATGTCTTAAATTTTCTATTAATATTCATACTCCGTTGACATCTCTAAATTATTAATTATTCGAAAACAACGACATGATGGCAGTGTCAGGGCTCTTTCACAAAACCATGAATAAACTAGATCGAACCCTGACAACCCCAACACAACAGATTCAGTACGGTCCACTTTAAAATCTGAGTCTGCTTTAAAGCAAGTTACCATTCAGACTGAAGAACTGGCAAACACCAGCAAAAAGCTTCTGAAGTTCACTTTTTTCTGATTTCAACTGGTCTCTCTCTTCTGTGAGGTTCATATTGTCGGTTAGTAGCTGGTCTCTTTCCTCTGTGAGGTTGGTGATCTTAGTTAGTAGCTGTCGTCTCTCTTGTGTGTAGTTTGTGCTCTTTGTATGGATGTGGACACACAGCACTATGACTGCGGTCAGCAGAAGGACACACAGCAGCACCAAACACACCACAGCTGCTCTACAGCTCCTGTTCTTCACACCATCACTTCCTGAAGATGATAGACATGATGTTAGTCTCTTCACTTCCTCATTTCATACGGCTCACATCAACTGAAAACATGCCAACTGTAGAGTAACTTTACCCCTTCTCAGATGTTTATTAGAGTGTAGTTTTTGTCCTTGTGTTTTATGAGTACATGCAGACGAATAGTTCACTAAAAATGTTTTTTGATTATTTAGGTTATCCAAGATGCACTGTTAATGACTATTTCTTCAGCTGAAGAGAAATTAAGCTTTTGGAAGAAAACATTCTAGTTTTTTCTCCATCTAATGCAAGTGAATAGGGTTCAATGCAGACCATTTCTATTGGCCCAAAATCCATATATTTTATTTACAAGTGGAGCATGCAAAGACTACATATCAGATCATACTGGATGACCTTGAGGTGAGTAAATAATCAGAAAATGTTAATTTTGGGGTGAACGGTTCCTTTAATCAACAGTTACCTGTGTGTTGAGGTGTTCTGGGTTTTGTTTTGTTGAAGTCCTCTGTGTCTGTCTTATGTTTCATGTCTCTTACAGCCTCTGCACTGATGTAGATATCAACAGTCCTTTCTATTCGGTCTTCTGAGTCCATTATTGAACCTTTATTCATACCGTCATTCACAATTTATTTTTTGGTGCACTTGAAATGGTTACAGTCGTTTATCTATGAAACATAATTGTAAAGTGTTAAAAAAAAACTGTAACTCATACACTGAATTATACTGAAATATATTGTTGATTAATCTCTGTACCTGTGAGTTCAGATGACCAGACTCTCGACGCATTAAATCTGTGATCTCTTTTCTGACTTTACCTCTTACAATATCCACATGTTCTTAGACAATGTTTTTTTCATCTATACTATTGGACAGCTTCAGTGTCAGCAAACTAACCCTAGTTTCTCTCCCGTAGTAGACTGTGTTGTTTTCCTCATCTGTGTTTGTGCGGTCAGTATTTATGCAGAAAGGAACTATTTATGTAAAAAAGGAACTTCAACTCATTGCAGAAGGATGTTGAATCTGTCTCAGTGTGGATTGTGTTCATTTAAATGAGGGTCACATGCATGTATTCATTTTAACAGGTGGTGTTGTAAACTTTTTGGAAATGTTTAGGTTATTACGGTTACATCAAAATTCCAGTCAGCTGATCAGTTTATGGTTGAAGCAGTTGTTATTTTTTTGTTTAATCAATGAACAGTTCAGACCAAGAGGTTAAAAAGTGTGTATAAAAACAAAGTTGAGGCATGAAACTCTAGATGGCGCAGTCCAATAGATCTAACTCAATATGACATAATGACCATTATCACGTCAAAGCTGATTGGTTCTCTCCTGTATCGGTAGCCAATGAGCTCGCTGCTCAATATTCAAATATTTGCAGTGCGTATTCTTGTTAACACTTGTGAACATTACACATAGTGCGCGTCTGATTAGAGTTAAGCCGGTCGGCGTGGTAGCCCAGGCTCACATAGATAGTAATACATGCAATTCACATGGAAATCCTAGCCAGATGCATTTTTTAGGTCAAAAAAGCGTCCGGGGAAAAGAGGATACGGTCACCCTACTTAAGATATAATCACCACAAAATGAGGATAGTAACTTGAGTTCTTGACACTTACAAGTCAACTTTCAGTGCCCTGGGCCATATGTCCAGGAGGGGGGCTTAAGGATGGGTGAAGGGGAAGTTGAGTAGATCTTCTCTACAGATTAGAAAGTGTATTGTTTTGTTGCATGGCATCTGTTTTGAGTGAGTTCCTGATGTTTTGGTTTCATGAGGAGATAATTTTTCCTCCTACACAAACATGTGGAAAGTATTTCCTTTCCCAAGTAGCAGTAAATGATTATCACAATAAATATCATATCGATATTGTATGATATAGAAAAAAATTGTGATAATATTTTTGGCCATAACGCCAAGCCCTAGTTCAATTTTTTTTTTTTTAAAGTGTCTGAATAGTTCATGCAATCTTTATGTAAAGAAATGTTGCTTGCTGTGGTTAAGTGTGAAGTGGTTATTTTCAAAAACCTGCCTTGAGGGTACACCATATTGTTCAGTTGTCTCTGTGAAGAAGCTAAGGGCTGTTGATGCTCCGTTATCATTCAAGCATATTATCTTTAACATATGAACTTAGTGATACATCCATCCATCATATAAAAATTTGGATAACTTCAGTGATGGAAGAAAACACCATACTTAACTTGCCTTCCTGGAGTATTCATCCACTGCTCCAAAACTGACTATGTTGTACCTATTAAGTAAAGCTTTCAGCAGAAATACTCAAAGGAGTACATGACAATGGAAAATGACAAAACTTTATTAACTTGTGGTTAGTATCCTAACATGCCAGAGAGACAGGCCCTCTCACAGAATATGCGCAGCATACCACACATACCGATCCGTACATTCTGGATAGGACTACTATCGAATCCACTTTGTGGATTGAAGCCTACCTTTTGAACATTCAAGACCATATCCAGCAGAGGAAATTTATTTTTTAATCTGGGCAACCAATCTATTGAGGTCTTGATCACTGAAGTCTTGATGTATTGAGGTCTTGATCAATGTTACTGTACGTTTTCGTGGGAAAATGCAAACTCTCTAATTCATTTGGGACAGTGTGACATGAAATCCCCAGAAGTTTTGCAATGTAGCATACAGAAAATTCCATGAAATCAAGATCAACTGGTGTTCTTATGAGAGCTAATTCTAACTTGGACAACAGTCTTGAAAGGATCTGAAATCTCACAATGTCCTATAAACACAAAGACAAATAAGTATCAGCAAACAAGCCTTTAAAATAATACTGTTAATCTACACACACATACAGAGGCTGCGTCTGAAACCACATTCTTCCCTAAGATATGGTAGTCAAAAAACAGTAGGTGAATGAACATTAAAATTTTCACTGAATTTCTCTATTTTCTTAAATGCAAATTATCAAACAGTGGATTTCCTCACAAAAAAAAAAACTTTCTCCGCAATCTCCTACCGAACTTTGACATGAATTATTTGTGAGCATGTACACTACACATAATTACTTAAAGTCCCCCTGTAGTCAAATATTTTATCCCTTAAAACTTATCTTTGATCATCAAAATGACATTTAAATGTTTTTTCTTGTGAAAATAAATTTCTCATGCCTTAAAATAGCTTGAATATAACTCAACACCCTTGCCTCATTTACTATTCGCTGATTTATGAATATGCAAATTAGCCCGGCCTCCACTCAGTCACAGCAGCCAGCGCCTCCTGATCCACTGAACTGTAGTAAACGCAAAACAATGGCAAACACGGATAATGACTGATAAAACTATGTTTTTACCAGAGGGCAACTACAGTGAATACTGTAACATTCATTAAAGTTACTTACTTGACAATGTTGTGTCCTCAAAATGCCTTGAAGTCTCAAATGCAGCCGTTTGTGATTCCAATTCGCGCCCGCGAGCATTCGCGTGTGACGTGCAGACGCTGATGCGGGAGAGGTGGGTCTGACTCCGGGTAGTCTCAGCCTCAGACGTCACGCCCACGGAACATTGGCTAAACGTCTGATGCATATGGCATGCTTTTCTGGAAACACTTCAGGAATGTCGAAGTCGTCATCTGACTGGTTGAATTAAAGTTCTATTTTCGGTCCGCCGGGAAACAAAGATGCCGTGGTGCCAAACCCCCTCACAAAAGAAGAAACCCGTCGTGTTTACAAATGTGACGACAATCGCTTATCAGGGTCAACTAAATGCTGGATTTTCAAAAGTATGTGAAATATTTAATGTTCGCGGCATAGAATCTTTAAAATACACTGACCAAAAATATAAACGCAACACTTTTGTTTTTGCCGCCATGTTTTCATGAGCTGAACTCAAAGATCTATGTACACAAAAGGCCTATTTCTCTTAAATATTGTTCACAAATCTGTCTAAATCTGTGTTAGTGAGCACTTCTCCTTTGCCGAGATAATCCATCCACCTCACAGGTGTGGCATATCAAGATGCTGATTAGACAGCATGATTATTGCACAGGTGTGCCTTAGGCTGGCCACAATAAAAGGCCACTCTAAAATGTGCAGTTTTATCACACAGCACAATGCCACATATGTCGCAAGTTTTGAGGGAGCGTGCAATTGGCATGCTGACTGCAGGAATGTCCACCAGAGCTGTTGCCCGTGAATTGAATCATAATATAAGTGTAACTTTATATGATACGTGTAGGCCGTCTGTCTCAATGTTAATCTAACAGTAAAAGAAAAGAGGGAATCACTTGCTGCACTTCATTCTTTTGTATCAATTATTTTTTGTAATGAAGACACACAAGTGATTTTTACATCTGATTATTTGTTTTTGTTTTTCGTACATGAATGCTTTTGTTTAGATGTAAAATGATAAAGGTAATGCATTATTTGTTTCTTTCTAGGCTATTTGTTCTACTTTTTTTTTTTCATCTGTTCTTGTATATAATAGTAAAGATAAAATAAAGTTATATTATGATTATTAATATAGTAATTATTAATAAGAACTGGAGGAAAACTTTAATCTTTCTCATAATCAACTTTGCCGACTCTATATCAACTTTAAACGGGTGTAGCAGACTTTTTTTTATCCGAATCTCACATATCATACAACTCATTTTTCAAATTTGCAGGACTGGTTTCGTCAGCACAGGTCACATTATTCTCGGGAGGAAGCACGTGTGGAGGCGGTAAATGACAACAATGCATGCGGGATGTTTCAGATGGTATAGCAAGTGTAAACACATGAATCCGATATGGGTCACAATTGAAAGAACGTGTAAACGGACAGCCAAAAAAAAAATCGGATATAGGCAACAAATCAGAATTGGGCACCAAGACCTGCAGTGTAAACGAGGCCTTAATGTCCTGTGACTCCTCTTGACAACGTGTGCATTCACTAAAGATGAATCAAATACTGCAATTTAACTTTTATTTTACTCATGTCCTTTTATTTATAAAATATCATTTACATTGCTGCATTTGTCTAAGAAAGACAGAAGTCAAAAAAGTTGAATTATGCTTTTTTGGATATTAGCTTTCAGGGTTTGAAAATGTAAAAATGTGCAAAGTTTAAAATTAATTTTGCAGTCGCAAAAAATTTTCTTGGGAAAAAAAAAAGTTTGAGAACAACTGAATTATAGCAAAGCAGATGGTCAGGTGCAATCACAGAAGTTCTTATGTACAAGACAAAAAATAAAAACCACAAAAAAGTCAAAATTACAAAGAACGCAAATGATTATGAAGGTGGACAATCAGATTTGGGCAACATTCAGATTTAGTGTGAACGTTACTTTAATTTCGCTGACTGAACATGTTGAATCACTGTTTGTCTGTCTTGAAATGTCTGAGAAGGGACGTACTGTACTCTGTTGGCTGTCGACATTGGTCTGCATCTGTCGGTGCGGTGTGGTTTAGCTTTAAGTGTGATGGCAACAGAAATGAAACACAATTAAAGTGCCTTCCTCCCGAGTGAATGCATGGGCTATTTTTTTAATTACTCCTATTTTAAATCCTCTTTCCACTCCAAGAGTACTAACCACTCTTTCCAGAATGTGTTCACAAAAATGGTGTTGAAACTCTGTCCACATTGATGGCAGGTGAAGTAGGATAACTGTTGGATTTGGTCTTGTTTGTATCATCGGTATGGATTTTTCTGCAGCCATGAAATCGTCTCCTATATAGATTTTTCTCTTTTATTTCTATCAGTTCTTGATTTTCTTTTAGTGCCATCAGATCTAAAGAGAAAAAAGACAAATACAAGTTAAAAGCAATTTAATAGCTCAAACCAACAGACATCAAAACCAAGATATAAACACCAAAACCAACATCAAGCAACAAAACTTTTTTACAGACCAGTCCTGAATCTTCCATTCATGTCTAAAATATTAGTCCTCTTTATTAAGCAATGGTACTTGTGAACAGTTTCAGTTTGCATTTAAGCAAATAATTTATTCAAGTGACCTTTTGGCATCCAATCGTGAGTACATCTTTCTTCTAACACTAATAGCGCTTTTGACAATATACAGTGCCTTGCGAAAGTATTCATACCCCTAATTTTTTTTCTTCACATTTTATGTTGCTGCCTCATGTTAAACTGCTTTAAATTACTTTTTCCCCACACCTATCAACACTCCATACACTATAATGGTAAAGCAAAAAAAAACCTGGTTTTTAACATCTTTGCAAATTTATTAAAAATAAAAAACTTAAATGATGCCATTGCGTAAGTATTCATACTCTTATCTGGGACAGTTGGAATTTAGCTCAGGAGCATTCATATTGCTTGTAGATGTTACACAGAAAGAGTGGCTTATACTCAATGCTGTGAATGTCTTTGAGTGGCCCAGCCACAGCCTGGACTTGAACCCAATCAAATATTTCTTGAGAAACCTGAAAATGTGCATCTGCCCCCATCCAACCTGACAGAGCTTGAGAGGAGAAGAATGGTAGATAATTGCCAAATGTTGATGAGCAAAGCTTGTTGCATTAAACAAAAAAAGACTTGTGGCTGTAAAGGTGCATCAGCAAAATATTTAGTTAAGGGTATGAATACTTATGCAATGTACTTATTTGAGTTTTTAATTTTTTATAAATATACGAAGTTGTGACCGTTCTGTTTTTGCTTTGTCATTATGGTGTATGGAGTGTAGATTAATGTGGGGAAAAAAGTAATTTAGAGCAGTTTAACATAAGGCAGCAACATAACAAAATGTGAAAAAAATGAAGGGGTATGAATACATTCGCAAGGCACTGTGTGTGTGTGTGTGTGTATATGTGTATATATATATATATATATATATATATATATATATATATATATATATATATATATACTATATATATATATATATATATTTGGCATCCAATCGTAAGTACATCTTTCTTCTAACACTAACTGCTTTTGACAACATAATCACAACATTGTTTTGGTTAGCTTGAGAATTATGACATGAAGACAGCACAACTGTCCAAGATAGTACAGAGTACTACTGATGTTGCGGCTGTATTAACCAACTGTTAATATCAACGAAAAAATAAGTCGTTAATGAATCATACCTGCAAACTCACAAGAGGTCAAAAAGGTGACAGTTCGTAATTTAAACCTTGTAGGGTGGTCTGGGGGCATCCTCCCCCATAAGAACATTTTGAGAATTTAACATGTAAATGAAGAATTCTGGTGCACTCTGACAAAGACAACATATGCTTCAAGTAAAAAAAAAAAAACATTTATACCACAAACTTTTTGGACAGTGCAACTCTTGTCATCGGTGTTCACACTTCTCTTTGTGAGCAGTGGAGTAATTTATTTTTTGCAAATTTTAATGTTCACATTAGAGTGTGCATACTATCAACAAACATCTTTTCTCTGCAGAGGAAACAGAAGCTGCATCTGAAGTGGCATTAGATGTATTTACACAGACTGTTTAATGAAGCTGAGGTGCCATAAATGCATTCACACCACAACATTTCAAATGCATAAATAATTTTATAAGATTAATGTTTTAAATATTTTTGAACGTACAAGTTAAAAATGTTGGGGAAAATGCAATACTTTTAAATATAAAACCAAACCACCAGTAGATGGCGGTAAATGATTGTTTTAATGAGCGAGTCTTTATTCATTCATTCATTCAAACGGCTGATTCATTCAAAAACGAGGCAAGTGACTACTGTCTTTTTGAATGGGTTACTGAATCAATGACTCACTTGATTCGTTCAAAAACGTGGATTCATTCAGTAATGAAACACCGCTGTGTTACTCGGAGACACAAAACAGTTCTGCTGTGGCTTTGATTGAAACTTCGTGAAAAACAGCTAACACCAGAACTGGCCAGGTGAGCAAAAACAGTCAGCCTGGCCATATAAAACCAGCCTGTATGACCAACCAGCTACAAATTGGAAGGCCAGCTGAACTTTGGGAGACCAGCTGTCTGCTAAAACCAGCCTCACTCACTGGTTTTTTCAATGAAGAACTTCTACACCGACGACACACCGACGACATGTTTACATGCGGATGTAAGCATAAGTGTGCCGTCAAAACGGACCGGCTCCGTACTTGATGACATCAAAGTACCGCGAGAGTGATTCGAATTTGGAAAGCATGCAGAGCATCTGCTCTCTCCCAAACAGCACACATACGTCGGGCCGACGTCGACCCAATGTACAAAATTCCATCGGCACGATGTCGCTCAGGGAGCGTTTGCTAATCGGCAATATGTCGCCGCGACATCGGCCTCTGATCGGAAGTGCCCTCCGGCCGACGTTGGGACGATGCAGCTGTAAATACCTGCTGCTCTGCGTGGACGCGGTTCACCGGCGTTTTGCTCATCGTTACGGACCCCCCGCTGGTTTATAATAAAACAATACACACCACTCTCAATAACAGTCACAAATTTAATGATATTTTCATTTAATTCATATTACATATTCAAATACACTTACATTTACCATATGCTTTGATCAAAAGTGGATAATTCATGATTATTTGTAGTCTTTTGAAAATTAACCATGATTTTACTTCAGCATTTGCAATAAAACCATAGTAAAAACAAAATCTACCATAGTTTTACTACAATCACCATGGTTTAATTATGACTGTTGCAGTAAAACCATAGTAACTGCGAAAATAACCGTTACTACAGCATTTGCAGTAAAACCATAGTAACATTTACCATGATTTCAAAAACTATGGTTACTAAGTCATGGTTACCACAGTTTTACTGAAGTGTTACTACAATATTACTATAGTAGAATATGGCATCAAAACCATGGTTTGAAAAAAACAAAAACAATCATGCTTGCTACAGTTTTACTATAGTAAAACCATGGTTAAATGTTGTAAAGGTATAACACTTTTCACAATACTTATCGTTTCTAAGTAGGTTTACAGAAAATGCATGTTTCAAGATTACAATTTAAAACCATCCTTTAATCAGCCAGAGGTGACTGACACTCACTGGGGAAGACCATCTTCTGGCAACAAAATAATGCTCATATGACAGCAGTTCATAATACAGGTCATGTGTTAGATTACATAAACACATAATAAAAACCAGGCAAACAATAATTAAGCCGTTAAAATGTTTTAAATTGCATGATAAAAATTCTAAAATATTGCCAGATAAAATCTTACTAAACAAGTCTCTAGTTTTGTGTTCAGTAAAACATCCTTCAACATTATTAAAGGGCAAGTTAAAAAAATGTCAGTCCATTTTGTATCGTTACAATGTTGGTAACATGTAAAAGAACAATGTTTATTCTTTCTCTGAGATACCCAGTTTATTTGTCAGCAAAACTGATGCAAAACAGCATTTTTTCATTTAGATGCTGCAAAAAGTGTCATTTTGTCAAAACTCGTCATTTTATTTTGCATCATCCTGCAGAGTAGCTACTGCTTACAAATAAAAGGGGAAATATAGGTACACATAACTCAGAGAAACAGTAAATATTGTTCATTTACAGATATTAGAGACGTTGTAATGATACAAAGCGGGTTGAAAATAGTCAAACTTACCCTTATATGCAATGTAAGGATACTATTTGTTTTGTGTGTCTAATGTTTTGTGTATCCATGTACAGTTGCCGTCATATGTAGTCTTTGTTATGCCCAGTTCACACTGCACGATTTTAGCCCGATTTTTCACTCGCCGACAGGTTTTGATAAATCGCCGACAAATGCCCGAAATCGGAGGCAAATCGGTGCTCGTTCACACGAGTGACAATCAGGCAGTGTGAATTATCAAAGACGCGATCTGAGGGAATCGCCGAGGCGTCGCCGACGTCCGTGAAATATTTGGCATGCTAAATATCTGGAGCTGTCGGCGATTCACAATCACGCTGTGTGAATGAGTTCTGACTGAAAACTACATCGGCGATGACCTTCAGCCAATGAGAGACAAAGATACAGGGCAGAGGGAAGTTCGGGGAGGAGTTATAGACCAGAATATCAGTATTTTAATAGATATATGTACAATTATATCATACAGAAACAAGCACAAACATTTGCTTGACATCAGCATAACAGTTACTGCAAAATTATTATTTACCTCTCTTTGCAGAACACACAATCCCTGTTCCCTGCATCTCCCTCCTGCATAGTCTGCTTTTCTTTTTGTAGCTGGAAATCAGCGCACAGATAATTTGCAGACTATATATTTTTTAATACTTCCAGTCTCGCTCGAGAACTCCGGTCTGACACACGCGGGTTTTCTCACGTTATTTCCTTATCACTTCTCGCGTGTGTTTTGTTGTGAAACGTAGTTTGCGGATCAGACCGAGTTGTTGGCGATTCTTCCTATTGTGAAATCATGCAATGTGAATCCCCCTGTCGCCGATCCATCATGCAATGTGAACACAGCAGCGACTGAATAATACCCCAGATAGTCATGCAGTGTGAAAACAACGGCGATCCGACGAGTTTGAAAAATCGTGCAGTGTGAACTCGGCATTAGTGTTGGCGTCATCTGTAGTCTTTGTGAGCGTTGGCGTCATCTGAAGTCTTCACAAGTGAGTTTGGATTCAGTCTGGAGCTGGCTTCATCTCTAGTAACTTTGGGATGGGCATCCTGAGATAGAAACAGGAAATCAAAAGAAGAAAGTTTAGCATAGCTGCTGTTCATATTATTCAGACAAAATATTATTTATTTCATCACATATAACTGGAGTGCAAGGTTATCAGATGTGTTGTGTGAATACTTGGCTAAAATATGCATTTTAAACTAATTTAAACTAAAAGAGTGTGTCTGAGCCCCAAATATTATTAGGAAGGCTATTTTAATGTAAAATACCAAAAAGCTCTACTTCCTTTAGTGGACTTTGATAAACCATTATTTGGGGAACAGGCAGTCTCTTTAGAATGGACTACACATGTCACAGTATAATTTAAGTGGGTGGAACATCATATTTGTGATTTACACTAGTCATAAAAATTTTACTGACCCCAAACATTTAAATGTCTTTGAAAGAAGTCTCTTCTGCTCACCAAGGCTGCATTTATTTGATCAAAATTAAGTAAAAATATTAATATTGTGAAATATTACTATAATTTAACAACAGTTTTCTATGTGAATATATGGTGAAATGCAATTTATGTGATCTAAGCTAATTTTTATTATTCCAGTCTTCAGTGTCACATGATCCTTCAGAAATCAAACTGATACACTGATTTGCTGCTAAAGAAACATTTCTGATTATTATCAATGTCTTATCAATTATCAAAAGTTAGAGCAAACATTTCTGTTTCAAATAAACACTGTACTGTTTTAAAACTTTATTCATCAAAGAATCCTGGAAAAATGAAGCAGCACAGCTGTTTTCAACACTGATAATAATCAGAAATATTTCTTCAGAAGCAAATCAGAATATTAGAATGATTTCTGAAGGATCATGTGACACTGAAGACTGGAGTAATGATGCTGAAAATTCAGCTTTACCATCACAGGAATAAATTACTTCTCTAAATGTATTCAAATGGAAAACAGTTATTTTAAATTGTAGTAAATTGTATTCATTTCATACATTAAACTGCGGTTGCCATAAAAGACTTTCAAAAACATAAAAAAAAAAGTCATACCAACCCAAACTTATGAAACAGTTGTGTATGTGCGAGATTTTAGTTACTAATCCTGTGGTTTTTTAGCATCTTGGAGATGTTGTCTGACAGCAGTGGTGGGCCGTCAGGGACAGCAGGGCCTTCTCTGCTGGCTCTATAAAAAAATAAAATTGTGTGAATAATGTTTATTAATTATTTAGGTAGGGCTGGGCCATATATCGAACGATATATGATCATGCGCATCTCGTCAGTAAAGCCGGTTCCGTGATTAGCGCTAAATCTCCATCACCCGTTTTCAAATGGAAGGCGATTCATCTGCGATAATGAACTCGATATTGCGTAGCTTGTCAGTGATCTACGGCTCTGTGTGTTAACTGCCGCTCCATGTCGTGAATGTGCACAGTGACCTGTGTATTGGCGGATTACTTTTACTGACCATGATGTAGGTAAATTTACTCTGCATTTAACCCACCCTAATCTAGCCTACTGTTGAAACTGTTGATCAGCCGTCATTGTTGTTGAGAGCCTGTGTGCGGCATAATATGTGCATTATGCATATGGCTGTGTTAGCTGTAACAGAGATGTGTAAGATGTGTACATGTAGTTTACAGTTGCTTACTGAAGGCACTGATTGAACCCCCACGGTACGCCACTGTCTGACAGTCGGTTCACTCCAACTCTGCTGGGTGCAGCCGGCCATCACCACTGAAGAATCTAGGAACAAAACAAGCAATCTGTCACAGAGCCAACAATATTTAGTTTGCAGTTCCAGGTTTATTAGAAGGAAACAAGCTATAACAGAAGTAAAATGCAAATAAAAGAAAGAATAACAATTATAATAACATATATATATATATATATATATATATATATATATATTACACATACATAATATACAACAAATTCTACTAATAATAATATAATCTTAATATAACAGAATCTATGTTTTTAGTTTTAGGTTGAGTGTCACTTACGTTTTGATGTCAAGGCCTTCTTAAAATTGGCTAAATATATTCTGAAAAATGCATATAAATGTATTTCATGATCTATATTTCATCTTCTTCAGTTCACCTGTATTTCTAAGTCAGTAGCTCCCTTCAGAAATGTTGAAATCTTGGAGCTTCCCTTCTGTTCTTAAGAGTTTCTTTCTGTCCTCCTGAAATCACAGAACAAATTTTATTAATATTTGTTTACCATGAAATATCAAAACTTGTTTTCAGTCGATTACACTCTCCATGTAAGTGACGTAATTGATTCAGTAAATTAGCCTTTTCCAATAACATTGACAAATCACCAGCAAAACCTTACAGAGCATCAAAGTCTCTCATATGGGTAGTTGACGTATCAATGTGTCCTATGGTGTGACAGCAAAAATGTAATTTTTTTTTAAATAAACTCTAACATTGAAGATAAACCTCTCTCATGCTATTTGTAACTCTTAAGAATGAAGATACATTTTTCTCAAGTTATTTGTAGTTTTTTTTTTTTTTCTACATTTTTGCTGTCACACCAAAGGACACAGTCAAATTTTTATTTGTCAACTACCCATACACACACACAAATATTTGATTAACACTAGAACTGCCACGGGGTAAATTTTACCCGTGGCTGTTTTTCAAATGTACATAACAGATTTTCAATGAAACATGCAAGTCTCCCAGTCATTGACTTTTACAAAAATTGTGTGATTTACAATCCCCTGTTGTTAAAAATTATTTCAATAAAACCAGATCAAAAAACGGGGCATTTATACCTATAAGCGCCACGCGGGTAAAATTTACCCACTATATAATGCCTGTATTTTCACGCTGTCATTTTCTTGCCGCTTATGTTTTAACATTGTACATTTCTAGGCAACGCCTTTCACTCACTGAATTAGCGGTTATCAGTTTAATAAATAAAGACAAAATGAGTAAAAGTAGGTGATTTATGGATGCTGAAGAAGCACTAAATACCACGAGCGATGGAGTCTGATGGTAGTGAGATAAGTAATGCATCCTGGTCGGCTCAGCATCTGACAGCTCATCAGACAGCGATCAAGATATAATATTTATGTTTTAGCCTAATGTTACTCATAATTGTTCAAAATTTGGATTAATTATTTAATTTTTGTTTTGCCATTTCTATCGTTTGTTCGCTTCTGTGGTGATTTAGTCTGCCCGTTTCCTGAAGAAATAAAAATCAGATCTATGATGTAACTGTTAATGAAAACAGTTTTTTTTATATATTACCCAAAGTTTATTGGTGTTGTTCTCTTATTCAAATTATAAATGATATAACTAAACAAATTAATAATTAATTAGGTGAAGCTGTGCGCTTGAATTTGTCATCGCATCATGCAGTGTGGTAAATATTGCTCATTATTGTCTATATAGCTATTTTAGTAATTTAAATAACATAGGTTAATATATTATCTAATATGATTAGCCTATATTATTATTATTATTATTATTAATATATTAATTAATGACATTGTAGTATATTACACCACCCAAATATGTATTTACTTCCTTCTAATTCTCATTTTCAGTGCTTGTTTAGCTTATATTGACCGTTATGAAAAATGATTAGTGGCCTGCATAAAAAAAGCCTTGAACATAACAGGACAAAAATATAGTTGATGACTAGACAATCATTTCATGACTCTGGACACTTCTTTGTGAAGACAGTGGCATAATATAGTGAAATAATATGTTCTCTAGCCATATAAAAACAGTTTTAATGTGCGCGGGTACAATTTACCCGCTGGTGGTTTTAGATATACAGCGACCCCCGGCGGTTCTAGTGTTAAAAGATGCTAACGGACTTTTTCGAAGACACTAAACCATTTCTATAAAATAAATATTTAATTGAAACTTCAATAGCAAGTAAGAAATGTGTCAGGAACGTTCGTATGTAATATTTGTGTGATTTTAGGGCCTAAACTTACCTGAAATCAGTGAAAACCGCAGCGAGAGACAGATTACTGCTTGCCAGACTTTGACGCCCCGTTTCCATGGCAACTCTGCTCCCCGCTCGTGCAGAGCTCAACACACACAGCATTTACACAAACAAACATATAGAATTAAAACATTACATTAATAAATTACAGTCTCGTTCAATTAATACTCAATAATGAATTTAAATCTCAATTTGGAGTTCAAAAAGCAACAGCAACAATAGCTCACCGTACAAAGACAGATTTTTTCTAGCACCCTGTAAAAGAGAGAAACACAGCGAAAAAGCAGTTAGGACTTCTGTTACTGTCACAGGAATAACAATAATATAAAATTGTTATTATTATTATTATTATTCTATTCTAATTTGTTTGGCTTGTAAAATACCAGCGTGAATGTAATTTAGACTAAGACAGTATGCCATAACTAAAAAGAGGGTTGAGTACCCTTTAAAGTACAGGTACAAGTCAATTCACTGACTTTCTTTCTGACTTAAGTTTTCTTAGGCTGGAGTTTTTAATTTTGAACTCTCAAAGTGCATTATGTAGAAGAAATTAATTTTAAAATGTACAAAATGTTCTTTTTTTTTAGCCCAAGTCTTCATTTGTCTTTTTATAAATATTGCAATAAATATTGTATCGTGGACTTCTGAGAGTTGTCATGAACTGTTTTTAGCAGCAAATCAGAATATTAGAATGATTTCTGAAGGATTATGTGACACTGAAGACTGGAGTAATGATGCTGAAACTTCAGCTTTACATCACAGTAATAAACTACTTTAAATATATTAAAATAGAAAACAGTATTAATTTCACAATATTACAGTTTTACAGTATCAAAGACTATAAAATACCCAAGACATGTCACTCGTATAGTTTTGAATGGGAAAAATGCAACGCTTAACATGGCCGATCAATCGCAGGAAGCCCCGCCTTCTGAATGAAAGAGCCAATCGCTAATCTGTAAAGTCAGCGCGTCACCACATCTGCCGTTAGAAGTCCCGGTTGCTATAGAAACAGTCAGCGTTCTGAGACGTGCGTTTAGGATTGCGCATGCGCACTGGCTGATCTCGCCTGAGAAATAAACTTCTTATAACGCTGTTTGAGCAAAAGAAACAACATTTATGACACAGTTGCAGACCTGCCAACCTTAGAATTTTTTTTGGAGTACCACTTGTGTGATGGCAACGGGAGGGGGGGGGGGGGGGGTGCATATATCATATGTAGTGTTAGGATAACGTTATTCATGTTAAATATTTCCCAAAGGTCTGCACTCAGTCACATACTACAGCTGTACGATTCTGGATAAATTGAGAATTACATTTTTTTGTCTCAAACAGAGATCACGATTCTCCCACGAAACAAAATAATTTTGCTGCAGTCTATTTAAAAGTGTTTAATTTGAACGAATTATTAAACATTTAAATTAATATGTATTTATAATATATTTAGTTAATTAAAATTATGAAAAAGTGGTTTGAATGAATGATTTAATGTCTCACTCATAAATACTTCACTTGTTTCTTTACTGGATGAATCAGCGTTTTTGAATCACAAATACATTTAAGTCACGTGTCGCCACCTAGTGGTGAAACAATGCAATCAACACAAACGTTATTTGAAGCGCCAGTTAACTTTCAAAAGGTCTATTTTGATCGCTACCATAAACATCAGTGTTTATATCTGAACTATTAACTTTGATCCCAGTATTTCTGTGATAATATGAATGACTGTAATACAGAAATAATACGGTGTAGTTGAAAAGACTGTTTGTGAAGCTGTTACCCAAACATGGTAACTGTCTGCTCTGTCAGCAGCTGCGTGAACGCAGATTTGAATGTTCAGGTAAGACTTTTGTAAAGGTTTATTAGACACGGGCGAAGTTCTAGTGCAAATATATCAGTATTTATCCAAGTACGCGCACTTTTTTTGGACTAAAAGCCCTAATATTAGGACTCTGTTCAGTGAGTGCAGCTATATGAACACAAATAAACCGCAGCAGATCTGGCTGAATATGAATGTGTGCTTTTATTCTATTCACAGTTCGTCTAGAATATCAATGTGATCACGTCAACTCCAGAGGATTAAGTTAACTCAACTCAATATTTTAACTTTCCACATCCACCCCAACCCGTTTACCTTAGTTGTAAGTACCGTATGTACTGTCCTCTTTTAAGAAATCAGACGGCGGGAGTAAAAAGGTACGAGACCGAGCGGGATTTTGTTTTGCTGTCTATTTGCAGTCTCTTTTTAATGATAGGTCTACGCATTTGTCAATCATCCCACTTGCTAGATGGGGAATGAACCCAGCGCTCTGATTGGTCGAAGTCCTCTTTCATTGCTGTTGCTTGATTTAAGTAGGCTACTGTGCGTGCACAAAGGCGTCACCAGGTTTTTGCGTAGTTTAAAGTGACAAATCGTACCTGCGTACTTTGAGGTCAAAATGCGTGCCCGCTACGCAAAATGCGTACAGGTTGGCAGGTCTGTGTTTCTTTAAAATCTGTTGCTCATGACGTGGATCCGACACAAATCCAATTTTCTCCCTGTTCTTCAGTCATTCAGGACGTTTTAGCTCTTTTAAGATTTATAAAGCCACTTGCCAAAAGTCATTTTGACATTCAACATTTTGTGCATTTTTGTCCGGTATTCGTCTGGTCAGCACGAAGACCAATAAAATAAAACGACTTCAATTAGGACACTCATGACATTCTTTAAAATATCATTAATTTCAGTAGAGAGGGATATTTTAATAAGGATCAAATGACAGAGTTTGAGAATGAAAACCAACCTGTTTGTTCCTCGGTATCTTCATGTTCGACTCTGAATACTTCTTCAATCCTTATGTCTTCACTCTTCTCTTTAATAAACGCCATCTTTATAATCGTGTCAAGTGGATTTTCTGTGATTTTTGAACAATTTGTTGTTTAAATTAAACCTTTTTAATGAAAGTAAAGTCCATGCTTAATACAATTCTCAATGAAATTAAAATGTTAAATAAAAAAATAATAAAAAGAGATTGTTGTTCAATTTAGTTTTATACACTACTGTGCAAAAGTCTTAGGCCACTATTATTTTCACCAACAAAAAATGGTTTTAAGTCAGTTATTTCTATCTTTTGCTGTAGTGTGTCAGTAGGAAATAACAGTCTACATTTCCAAACATTATTTTTGCCATTAATTGTAATAATACAGTAATATTTTTGTTTGCACAACAGCCAGTGCTCCACACAGAGATCTGATCTGATCCTCATCCTGTCCAAATGAAGTTCTTAGCAATGCATATTACTAATCAAAAATTAAGTTTACAGTAGGAAATTTACAAAATATCTTCATGGAACATGATCTTTACTTAATAGCTATATTTGAGTCCTCCGTAATCCGACACTAAGTGCTTTTGTTCATAGACAATTATTCGTTCTCTGTATCATTTATTCGTTATCTGTGAACAATTATTCGTTATCTGTATCATTTATTTGTTATCTGTAAACAATTATTCCTGAAGCAGTAGGTTGGGGATTGCTTTTTATTTTTGTGAACCTCGTTTTCTCCTGGTTTTTAAAATTTAAATTTCTAAAAACATTTTTAAAATGTCGTATCAAAGGCCCATGTTTTTTCTTTGCGATGCTGTAATAAAATATACAGGGGTCAATTTTGATTTTACATTCACTTATAATATTTAGAACAAAAACAAATTTCAAGATTGCAGTTTTGTATTTTTGTTTCTTTATTACATACAGAACATCATACATTTAAAAAAAAAAGTGCGTAGAAAGATTTAACAGATTTAGAAATTCTTGTATACAGCTATATACATAAAGATTCACTCTGAGATGGATCACAGTATGGTTTTGAATATTTCCATAAACCAGATACATATAGCAAAATAAGCACAAATAGTGGCAGCAGCAGCCCCTGTAATGAGGACACAACCTTCTGGACTATTGATAATATCAAGCATGTATCAAAGTCCACTAAAGGAAGAAGAGCTTTTTGTTATTTTATTTTGAAATAGCCTTCCTGATAATGTTTGAAGCTCAGACACTCTTTTAGTTTAAATTAGATTAAAATACATGTTTTAGCCAAGTATTCACACAACACATCTGATAACCTTGCAGTTATATGTGATGAAATAAGTCAAAACTGACAAATATTACCCATATATTGCCTATAAGGGTAAGTTTGATGATTTTCAACCAGTTTTGTATTATTTCAATGTCTCTAATATCTGTAAATGAACAATATTTACACTTTCTCTGAGTTATATGTCATGACTGTCTATGAGTTAGTATATGTCCTCTTTTATTTGTAAGCAACACTTCACAGGATGATGAAAAATGAAATGAGTTTTGACAAAATGACAATACATAAATAAATAAAAGGTGTGTTTTGCATCAGTTTTGCTGACAAATAAACTATTTCAGAGAAAGAATAAACATTGTTCTTTTACACATATTACCAACATTGTAACAATACAAAATTAATTGAAAATTGTTGAACTCACTCTTTAATAATGTTGAAGAATAGAGTTTAACTGAACGCATGGCTAGAGACTTTAATAAGATTTCATCAGATAAGATTTTAGGATTTTTATCATGTAATTTAAACATTTTAACTGCTGTAATTATTATTTCCTCAGTTTTGATTTTGTGTTGCTGTAACTCTTGTATTAATGTAACTCAGTTTTTGGCACAAAGATAGTCTTAGATGCTGACAGCACTGAACACATGACTTGTATTATCTTTGAGCTGCTGTCAAATCAACATTACTTTCTTCTCCAGTGAGTCTCAGTCACCTCTGACTGATTAAAGGAGATTTTTAAATTGTAATCTTGAAAACATGCATTTTCTGTAAACCTACTTTGAAATGATAAGTATTGTGAAAGGTGCTTATGTTTTACTGCAACAGTCATAGTTAAACCATGGTTATTGTAGTGAAACTATGGTTGATTTTGTTTTTACTATGGTTTTACTGCAAATGCTGTGCTAAAACCATGGTCAAATTTTGAAAGAGTACAAATAATCTTCTCATTTGTAAGTCATCACACTCTCGGTGGATTAAAGACACCCTATATTTCATTAAAAACATTAGAAACTTAAAAAAAAAAAAAAACTTTTCACCGGCCAAATCAATCCGTGATGCGGTTAACAAACGCACTACCGCTTACAACGAGGCTCTTTTGTCTAGGAATATGAGCAAGTATAAAGCATCATGTTATGCTCTCAGACGTGCAGTAAGAGCCGCCAAACATCGATACAAAGAGAGAATCGAGTCTCATTTCCAGCTCAATGACTCTCGACGCATGTGGCAGGGACTGAGGACCATCTGTGCCTTTGGAAACAGATCCTCCGCAGAGGTGAGAGCAGATCCGTCGCTGTTCGACGAGTTAAACACATTCTACGGCCGCTTTGAATGCAGCGCGGCTTTGCCGAGCAGCGCGTCAGGAAGCAACAGACAGAGAAGCGATAATCATGTGATCGCCGTGTCGGAGGACGAGGTTCGCAGGGCCCTAAAGAGAGTGAACGTAAGGAAAGCAGCCGGACCTGACAGGATTACTGGCCGTGTTCTGAGGTCCTGCGCTGATCAGCTTGCTGGTTTGTTTACTTCTATCTTTAATGAGTCCCTTGCTACCTCTGTGGTTCCCACCTCCTTTAAAAAATCAATCATCATCCCTGTGCCTAAGAACAGTAAACCCTCTTGCCTGAATGACTATTGTCCAGTCGCCCTCACATCAATAGTCATGAAGGTTTTTGAGAGACTTGTAAAGAGCCACATTTGCTCCTCCATTCCTGTTACTTTGGACCCTCTTCAGTTTGCCTATCGCCCCAATAGATCAACTGATGATGCCATCTCTCACATACTCCACTCCTCCCTCACACACATTGACAGCAGCAATGGGAACTTTGCAAGGCTGCTATTCATTGACTATAGCTCAGCTTTCAATACTATAGTCCCCATCAAGCTAGCTTCTAAACTCACAGACCTCGGCCTAAACACTTCACTCTGTGACTGGATTCAAGACTTCCTCACCGGCAGACCTCAAGTGGAGAAAGTCGGCCAGTTCACCTCAAACTCCATCACCCTGAACGTAGGAGCCCCACAGGGCTGTGTCCTGAGTCCCCTGCTCTACTCTCTCTACTTCAAGTACCTCGGTGTAAACATCTTCGAGGACCTGACTTGGACTACACACATTTAAACACAGGTTAAGAAAGCCAGGCAAAGACTGTACCAGCTGCGACAGCTGAGGAAATTCAGGGTCTCACCAACAATCCTGAAAACTGTCTATTCAGGGACCATAGAAGGTGTATTGACTCAGTGTATTTCAGTGTGGTATGGGAACAGTTCAAGTCAAGACTGCAAAGCTCTGCAGAGAGTCGTGCGCTTAGCTGAGCGCATCTCAGGGTCTGCTCTCCCCTCTCTGCAGGACATCTACCTCAAACGCTGCAAAAGCAGAGCTGTCAAAATCATCAAGGACTCGAACCACCCTAGTAACTATCTTTTCATTCTGCTGCCATCTGGTAAGCGTTTCCGCAGCCTGATGGCAAAAACTGAGAGACTTAGGAGGAGTTTCTTCCCCCAGGCCATCAGGCTCCTAAACTCAAACTCAGCCTCTTAACATCATCATGACTCCACTTTATAATCACTAACATCAGTAAGATATTCATTATTCTCTACCTCATACTGACAGCGTCATTTGCACATAACACTTTCTGTGTTTTGGTATTGCTGCTACATGACAACCATGTACAACCTGTTTGCACATTCCTCTCTTGTACATTCCTGCTTATCTTAATATTTAAGTCTACAGTATACTGTCATGCACATTATTTTATATTTAATATTTTATATTTTGTTCTTTACATCTTATTTTTTACTTATTTCATTTTATGTATATTTCCTCTGTGTTGTATTCTATAATATTTGCACTGTCCATGGAGCGGACCTGACTCACATTTCACTGCTGGTTATATACTCTCTATATAACCGTGTATGTGACAAATACAAATCTTGAATCTTGAAAACTGTTTTCATTTATTGTGTTAACAAATTTGATGGCATGAAGCTGTATCTCTGCAAAGCTTTGACATATTGACACCAAACTGTATGTGTGTCATTGTCACCTCACACAGAACACAGTGCCACCAATTGGTCAAAATTGGTAAACCATTAAATCATATTACTAATTATTGAATCCATGAATGAATTCATCCAGCCAGTCTGAGCAAAATCACCTTTAAATGTCTTTAATTACTCATTGTTGTTCACACACAGATACACACAGATGTGACAGATGAATCCTACGTAGAGCTTCATGCAATTCATAGATTAATTTTAAACACAATAAAATCATTTGGATTGATTCATAATAAACACAGTGACAGGGTTCGTATGGGTGCTTGAAATCCTTGAAAATGCTTGAATTTTAATGTAGTGGTTTCAAGGTTTGAAAAATGCTTGGATTTTGGATAAAGTGCTTGAAAATGCAGTTGCATTGGTTTCATAATAATTAGTTTTCTTACTGAATAGTTAATAATTTTTTTACATAAAATAAGCAGCTCCACTGGAGTCTGCGTGTGTGGCTGTAGTGTGATCTTTATCGACGCGCGCCCTCTGATGGAACAGAGCAGGAGATTAAAAACATGCCGGGAGGTTGCTGCTTCAGTCAGCCATGGCTTGAAAACGACAAATTATGGTTCATACGAAAACTAAATACTTGAGTAGCCTCCTGTTAAATCTGTTTTTTTTTTGAGTCTGCGCTTTCGAGCCATATACCAGGTAAACAAACTGCCCCTGCTCAGTTAAACTAAATCTTGAAGACTGTCGCGATTAAAGTGAAATGTGAAAATGAATGAAAAGTGTTTATTTCGGCATACGTTTAAGATCTGCTCACAATGCATAAAATTTCTTTGAGCAAATTTTTTTTTCCCATTGAGCATTATAACAAATCACACACAGTGTTGAGCGCAGATTAGTCACCAGTGAGGAAAAAATCCGCAGAACGCTACAGTTGTGTTCGGATCATGCGCTCACTGAATGCATTCTGCACTCTCGCGAATACTGTCATCATTAAACAACAGTGCAGAAAGAAGAAATTCATTTTGCGGTTTAGACAGCGAGATTCGATGAGCTCGTGCTAGACTGAAATCATTTCAGTGATGAGGAATGTTTGTTGCTCGTTTTCTGTATGTTTTAATCCCAAATTGAATAACCATTTAGTTTTTCATGCTACTAAAATAACCAATGTGAAGAATGTCATGAATATGACGTCGTTTCCCCACACAAAGTAATTGACATTAATCGTCATTGTCACTTAAAATTTAAGGGCATAAAAAGATTTGAATGCCTTTAAACGGTACAAGAAAATACTTTATTATAATTTCAAGATGTCTTAAAACTTGAGGACGGAAAGACAAGAATTATGATAAGGCTTTATGTGACGATTAAACTTGATAAGAGTATGATTTTATTGAATAAACAAACAACAATGTCAAAACGCGGCGCGGGTGTTTTGATATAAAATATCTCTGAAGGAAACTACCTGCCCTCAGAAAAGTTTTGTTGGCATTTTCATTTCATCTTGCCTACGTATAATGTCTAATAATGTAGCGTTAATGATCGTTAATGAGTCGTTACCGGGGAAACTGTATTGTACCGTTCCAAATACGCAACCTGCTGGCAATTTGCTGATTTTGTTTAGAACAATGCGAAATTGCTATCCAAACGATTAAAGTAAGATCTGTGTGTGTGTGTGTGTGTTTTAAATTAAGATAATAATTTATACTTTTGTGTGTGGGTGTGTTTTAAATTAAGATAATAGCTTATAGCTACTTTGGATGAATCCATTTTCTTAAAAAAGTTTAAAGGCTAAAATGTGAGGTTTATCACTTTATAAAACTATTTATTTGTGAAGAACCTGTTTTTGAACTGCAAATCATGTTTTGTTTTTTTACAGTCATTTTATAGTACCAGTCATGTTACCATAGACATTGCCTTACCCTGCTCATACAGTATTCATTTTATTTGTGCAGGTCTTAAAAAGCCTTACATTTTATCTTAAAATTACTGCAGATACCCTGTAAATTCTTTATTTTATTATATACTGTATGTTGTCTATATATATTAGGCAATGTTATATGCAATCCAGACAGGTGTTTTTTGTTTTTATTAGCACAATAACAGCTAAAGTGAAGAACTCAAGTATGTATGAAAACATGTAATTTACCACAGTTGTAAAGTGCTGGAAAATCTTGAAAATGCACCTTGAAAGTGCTTGAAAAGTGCTTGAATTTTACTTTGGAAAAGGTGTAAGAACCCGGTTTCTTATTTTTTTGTGAACATAGAAAACATCATGATCATGCGTAATAAATCATGATGATGTACCCATCTTAGTTCATGTCTTAAGGTGTAGTTCATCCATGAAGTCGTGAATGAAAAACTTTGAACTCATGTTAGTTCCTGATAATTCATGAGATATTTATGGATGAAGTAAGGCATAATTCATGCATGAATTTATGCATGAATTCATGTACCCTTACCGTAAAGTGTTACCATTTTTTTAAAAGTGGAATTAAACCTGGTATTGCGCAAAGCAAACACTGAGACACTGCGGATTCTTTACTGCTTAAAATTAATTTCAAGAATATTTGCTTGATTTATGTTATCATTCCATTTCCTGTGGCACATAATATTAAGTTTAAAATTATATTGATAGTTCAAATTTTATAGTATGAAATTTTGCCCCACCAGTTTTGGAGTAGTGGTGCCACCACTGCCCCACACCATTACACCACCACCACCAGCCTGAACCGTTGAGACAAGGCAGGATGGATCCATGCTTTTGTGAGCGGGGCTAATGCCACCTAAGATGTAACATATACAGTTATGTTCAAAATAATAGCAGTCCAATATCACTAACCAGATCAATCACTGTTTTTGGCAGAAATTATATTTCTACATGGCAAATATTTTACTAGTAGGTGTGGTAGACTAATAGAAAACCAACAGACCCAACAGTCATGACATGCATGCTGTTGATTCTGTGCAACTAAATCATTAATTGAAAAGGGCGTGTTCAAAATAATAGCAGTGTGGAGTTTAATTAGAGAGGTAAACCATTCTGTGAAAAAACTGGTGTCAAACAAGTGGCCCTTATTTAAGGACGAAGGCAGCAAATGTTGTACTGTGCATTTCTCTCTGAAAATCTGAGTAAAATGGGTCATTCCAGACATTGTTCAAAAGAATAGCGTACTTTGATTAAAAAGTTGATTAGAGAGGGGAAAACATTTAAAGAAGTGCAGAAAATGATAGGCTGCTCTGCTAAAATTATATCAAATGCTTTAAAATGGCAAACAAAACCAGAAAGATGAGGAAGAAAACGGAAAACTACCATTCAAATGGATCGAAGAATAGCCAAAATGGCAAAGACTCAGCCAATGATCAGCTCCAGGGTGATCAAAGAAAGTCTAAAGTTACCTGTGAGTACTGTAACAATTAGAAGACGCCTATGTGAAGCCAAGCTATCGGCAAGAAGCCCCCGCAAAGTCCCACTGTTGAAAAAATGAAGAGGTTACAATTTGGCAAAGAACACATTGACTGGCCTAAAGAGAAATGGCGCAATATTTTGTGGACTGATGAAGCAAGATTGTTCTTTTTGGGTCTAGGGGCCGCAGACAGTTTGTCAGACGACCCCCAAACACTGAACTCAAGCCACAGTACACTGTGAAGACAGTGAAGCATGGTGGCACAAGCATCATGATATGGGAATGTTTCTCATACTACATGTTGGGCCTATTTATCGCATTCCAGGGATCATGGATCAGTTTAAGTACATTAAAATACTTAAAGAGGTTATGTTGCCTTATGCCGAAGAGGAAACGCCCTGGAAATGGGTGTTTCAACAAGACAACGACCCCAAACACACCAGTAAGTGAGCAGCATCTTGGTTCCAGACCAACAAGATTAATGTTATGGAGTGGCCAGCCCAATCTCCAGACCTTAATCCAATAGAAAACTTGTGGGGTGACATCAAAAATGCTGTTTCTGAGGCAAAACCAAGAAATACAGAGGAATTGTGCTATGTAGTGCAATCGTCCTGGGCTGGAATACCGGTTCACATGTGCCAGACTCCATGCAACACAGATGTGAAGCAGTTCTCAGAAACCGTGGCTATACAACTAAATGTTAGTTCAGTCATTCACAAGAAAGCTAAATCTTCAAGCATTTTTCAGTTTAAACAGTAAATGTTTGACTTTGTAAAGAAAAATGCAGACACTGCTATTTTTTGAACAGCCTAATATTCCTTTTTCTTCACTTTCTGTAAAGTAATAACAAATTTGCAAAATTTTTCTTCATGTTTTGATTTAGAATAGAATGTGCAATGTTCCCAATGCATTTGTGTGTATTGAAGTAAAAGTTATTATAAGGATTTTGAGCTTTACTTGCTTTTTTAAACACACTGCTATTATTTTGAACATAACTGTATAATGTAGGTGTTTTTCCACAACTACAGGTTTTTCCAAACAAATGTAAGGAACAAGCAGAGAGGTGCACAATCAATCTTCTTTATTTGACACTTAAATATACAAAAAAATATATATAAATCATACAAAACACAATTTGTTAGAAAACACAAATCACAAATGCAATACTGTTTTTACATAAAAATAGCATTCAGTGGCCACCTGTAAGGATGTATCTTGACTTGACAACATCAATATATCTTGGGATAATTCAACATTTGGGAAGAAAAAAAAAAAACTAAAAACCAATAACTTCAATACAAACAAAACCCTCAAAAAGAAAATCCCACTTGCCCACAAACCAAAAAAAAAGCTAAATAAAATTGCCCTCACTCAAAACAAATAACCAAAACCACAACCCACACAGAAAACTAAAAGAAAATGACAAACCCTCCCCACAGATGATAGCCCTTGTTGGTTATAAGAGAATTGACAGTCAAAGATAACAATAGCTACTCACAATTCTCACAACAGAAAAAAATTAAATTAAATAAATCAAAATAAGAAAACACCACCGGTTGATCTTAACACACACACACAGCGACAACCACGCACTCACACCAACACACAAACACACGCTCACACAAACGCACGATCAGTGCGCTATAATGCGACCTAAACACACACACACAGTCAAGTGCCCTTGAAGGAAGGCAAACTACTTCTCCGCAGCACAGTCAAGCCGCCACACAGCAGCAAAACAGCAACGGACAAATTTCTATAAAATAATTACCCAATGGTCGTTAGACACACATACACTTAAATTTAAAATTAAATCTTTAAATAGCAAACAACTTACAAAATACCATATGAGAACCTACCTGCAGCACAATTAACTGGCTCTCAATACGAATGGTGAATGATCCACCAATCCTGCCTGGATCAAGCTAAAAAAAACCCGGTCCATTGTTAATCAACGCCGTCACTCAAAATCATGCGGCAACATAAATCAATACAATAACGTACCCTGAAATGCGTTGATGCGTTGATGCGGTTGAACACCCTCAGGCCCACGCCCAGAGTTAGAGAAGAATTCCAAACTTATACAGGTTACTGCGTTTACTACAGCTCAATGCTTGATGCACATCAGTAGTTTTTACAACACGATCCACACGCAGCGAGTATACCATGCCAGAGAACAAACGGAAGTAAAGGGAAATCTCCACGCTTTTTAAAGGGGCCGTGAACTTGACTTCCGCCCAATTCCATCCACCCACACAGAACGGAGAACCCACCAAAGGGGATCACCCCATTACACTTTCATGTTCTTTACGCCAAATTCTGACCCTACCATCTGAATGTCGCAGCAGAAATCGAGACTCTTCAGACCAGGCAACGTTTTTCCAATCTTCTATTGTCCAATTTTGGTGAGCCTGTATGAATTGTAGCCTCCGTTTCCTGTTCTTAGCTGACAGGAGCAGCACCCGGTGTGGTCTTCTGCTGCTGTAGCCCATCTGCTTCAGGGTTTGACGTGTTGTGTGTTCAGATATGGTATTCTGCATACCTTGGTTGTAACGAGTGGTTATTTGAGTTACTGTTGCCTTTCTACCATCTTTTAACCAGTCTGCCCATTCTCCTCTGACCTCTGACATCAACAAGGCATTTTCGTCCACAGAACTGCTGCTCACTGGATATTTTCTCTTTTTCGGACCATTCTCTGTAAACCCTAGAGATGGTTGTGCGTGAAAATCCCAGTAGATCAGCAGTTTTTGAAATACTCAGACCAGCCCGTCTGGCACCAACAACCATTCCATGTTCAAAGTCACTTAAATCCCCTTTCTTCCCCATTCTGATGCTCGGGTTGAACTTCAGCAAGTCGTCTTCTCCACATCTGGGGCCTCATTTATAAAGTGTTGCGCAGAAACCATCCTAAATTTGATCTTACGATCATTTCTAAGATATGCATACGTGCGATTCATAGAATGAACGTACGAACAGAAATCGCGCATACGCGTCTCTTTCAGATGTGAAATCTATGAATCGCAAATGATCTTGAACTTGCGCACAATTGACTAGTTTCAGCTCTCTGCCTTGTAAACGACTCCTAATTAATATCATTAACATATAAAAGATCACCAATCATCATAGTTTAGAACAGCGAGCTGCAAGAACAGCTTATATTTTAAAAAACCTGCAATACTCCGACAATAAAAAGTGCGTACGTCTGCTCAGACCCTGACGTGACTCTAAGCACTTTTCCACGTCAAAGACCGTCTTTATAAATATGAACGTTGGCGGGGATTTAAGCGTACGCACACTCTAAGATCAAATCTGAGCATACGCACGCTTTATAAATGAGGCCCCAAGATGCCTAAATGCATTGAGTTGCTGCCATGTGATTGGCTGATTAGCAATTTGTGTTACCAAGCAATTGAACAGGTGTACCTAATAAAGTGGCCGGTGAGTGTATGTAGCCAGACATGGTCCATGAATATATTGCAGTATATTGAAAAAATACAAGCACTAATTTCCCATATATGGAAATGTATTATTTAATATATAGCATTATATTTTCTAAAACTTTCCCATATATTTTTGTTTCGTAAGGGAACATTTATTTGAATTCACTGTATTGGGGAGGAGCGTTTGCAGGCTGGTGATGAATGGAAGAGCTGTTGGCCACAGGTATCTACAAGAAAAAAAAAAACACACTATATGATCAGCTTAATGATGACTTTTTTATTGATAATATTATGTAACAAGTATTGTGCCCATTACCGAGTGCCTTACATATTTCCAGTACATGGACACTCAATACTAAATTCAAATAATACTTTTTTTTTTTTTTACTCATTTTACTCAAAGTCCAACTAAACTGGGTTTACAAGTTTCTCTTACCTCTGAGCTGTTAAGACCATGGAAATTAATGGGCCTGAAATCAGAGGGCTGTGGAGGTAGAACTTGAGGGACAAACTGCACCTTTGGGGAAAAAAGTGTGTACGTAATGTTTTATGTCTTCTTACTGTGAGATGCCAGAAATGCAGCAGTATTACAGGTTTACATTTGTGACCATACAGTAAAATAAGAATTTTAATTAAAGCAAATGAATCCTTAAACTCGTTTTGTGGTTCTAATATGCTGAGTATGAGGTGCGAGGTGGATTATTTTGAAATGAGCAGGTTTGTTGGATTATTTTTTTAGTTCTATCAGGAGGAGAAAATGTGTATCTGTCAGAAAACACACAGGTTGAACTCAGGCCTTAAGTTCAAGGATAACCTGAGAACCCTGACCAAATATTTCACATGTGGCCTAGGAAATTTATCCACCCTGTTACAAGACATAGATAGGGTATAGAACAACATGCTAGAAGAAGATTAACATTTTGGAAAATCTGAATAGATATATAAGAAAAAAATAAGCAAATAAATAAACATTTTCATGTCCTGTATGAACTGACACAACAGGGTGTACATGTTACGTTTTCAACCCTGTTCCTGGGGACCCACTATCCTGAAGAGTTTAGCTACAACCCTAATCATACACACCTGAAGCGGCCAATCAAGCTCCTCAAGACTGCCTGAAAATTGCAGGCAAGTGTGCTGAAGCCGGTTGGAAATAAACGTTCCAGGAGAGTGGGTCCCCAGGAGCAGGGTTGAAGACCTCTGTTTTAGACTATTAAATAATAGCAACAGGAATTATAAAAAAGTCTGCCGGTATAGATTGGCTGCAGATGTTTTACGGGGAAGTCACTTTGGAGGACGCTTGGCTTGCTTGGGATTGACGGTCAGGCAAGGAGACGGCTGGTAGCAAATAACACTAAACAGACAGAGCTGGCATCCCAGTGGATATGGATAAAATGGAACGAGCAGTGGCAGAACCAAGAGATTTGAGTTCAGAGGTGGAGAACAGGGGTGGAACTAGGATGCTGATTCTACCGTCGATATGATTAAGATTTAAAAAGGGCCAGTTTAGATCATCAACCAGTAAACATCACCAGTAAGTTTGAGGGACATAAATTATTTAATGGTTTTATACATAAAAAATATAAGACCATAAATTGTATTTTAAGTATTTAAAGAGAATAAGTAAATGTATATACTAACACTCAAAATTGCTTATTTAGAAATATATGTAACCTTTATTTCAAAGTGAAGCTGAGACAAAATGATTGGGAACATGGGAATTTGTCAAGTGCTTTGGAAAGTTTATTTTGAATCATTATGAGTTTGTGTTAATGGGATACATCTATGCATGTAAAACTATGTCCCATGAAAGCTGATTTACACTTTATGCAACACGTTTCTAGGGCTACTAAATTTACAGTAAATGCTGTTTCACACAAACTCCATCTCAGGGGGTTCAGTTGAGAGACACACACACACACAAAACGTTTGAGAACTCCTGATTTTCCTCCTTGCTCACCTGAGGAGGACAACAGCAGGGGTTGGCTTTACAGGCAAATGCTGACAGAGAGATGGAGATGGTAAACTCCAGCAAGGCAAATAACAACAAGACACCACTGATTCCCCTGAAGAGAGTCTGAGAGAAAAATCAACATTAGCACAAATAATTATAACCATATAAATGATCATTACTACTCACACTGGTACATTGAATGCTCAGCAGTCAAGAATCTACTATCATTGAGGTTCATATAGTAATATAATTAGGGCTAGATTTTCTAAACAGGGCAAATTAGCGTGAGAGCACAATCCCATAAAAGTGCCGGTGAGAGTGAAATGTTCTGTGTGTGATCTACTGAAAATGAGCACATTAAAGAACAGGCACAGCATCTTATTTCCATAATGTCCAATGCAATCCAATTAAAAAGGAAAATCCTACAAATGCAAATATAATAAACGTCAGCCACAAATATAACTGTGTCCTTTTCGCTGCATGTCTTAAGTAAACCCTAAATTAAAGTTTTTAATGCCAAAAGAGGGTTTACACTGAAAATCTGTAAATCTGGCCCTTATAGGTCAAACTGGACTGAGTTTACAATAAACGAATAATGCCAATGACTTCTTGCATTGTAAATGATCTATAAACTACTTCTGAAATGCCAGATAAAAAGAGTGAACAGATTAAGGCTTGCGTACGGACCACACAGTGGTCTTATAGTAATTACTAAATAAAAGTTTAATTTCTGTTTAGACAATTTGATGTTAAATGTGAATATAAAAGTTGGTGACACACCTTATACCTTGTCTCTAAAGAATAACAGTCAGAACCGTTGCAGTAAGTTCTCATTGGTCCTGAAGCCAAATCCACTGAAGTGAAAATAATGGCGATGCCTGCAGTTAAAGTACTGAAAATGTTCATTCCAAGTGAAGCATTCACCTGTAGACAGAAAAAAAAAAGATTAAGAAATTAGCAAGAACTTTAAAACGTTGTGTTAACATGTCACGTACACTTAGATGGAAAAATATACAAGTGATAAAAATACACTAATTGACATTATGAATAAATAAAAATATAGCCTCAAACAGCAACCATCAGGGTCCAAGCACGTATGATTTTACAATCCAGTCAGTCTTCACTGACTTTTTTTTGTTTACAGCAAATATACTGTTAAATGCACTGTTAAAGAGGACAATGTGAAATCCTTCCTCTTACTGTTAGTCAAAAAATGCTCTGTATAATTTTTTTACTGTAAATAGAGTGATCGAATCGATCAATCGATAGTTAGATCGAATGCCTTTTCCGCATCCAACAACAGAATATCTAGATCCTGTGCCAAACCCCCATTTAGAATATGTGATGCTGAAAAGATTTGGATGGGACAACCAATAAAGGTTACACTGCAAAAAAGGCTCATCTTACTTAGTATTTTTGTCTTGTTTCTAGTCAAAATATCTAAAAATTCTTAAATCGAGATGCATTTACTAGATAAGCAAAATGATATTTAGTCTTGTTTCCTGGGGGGAAAAATCTAAATTAAGTTTATTTTGCTTACAACAATTAAAATTATCTGGCAGTGGGGTAAGAAAAATAATTTTAAAAAAAAATCACAAAATTCCACATTTATTAGCGGATCCCTAATATATCTGCTCATAGATGGATCCTCAGATAGGAGGAACACAATGGCCAATCAGAGGTGTTTAAGAATCCGCTCAACAGCGCTCAAAATGCTCGCGGGAAATGCTGGTATCATCAATGTCTCGTTTTAATGCAAATTGAGTGAAAAATCAGAGGAGCTACACAAAACACATCTTACACCATCATCCACTCAAAATATTCCCCAGGCACTCAGATTTGACGTTATTAGTTCTTGAAATTTGATTGGCTAGTAGTCTTTTTATGTAGACATGTCATATTATGTTATGACATCCACCACAGAAGATTCATAATAATTTTCAACTTTACTGATCCAACAGTTTTGAGTTGTAGCGCCTCCTATAGGTGCAACTTTGATGCCATTTAGTGTGAATTCACAAAATCTTGATAGTTTATGTACATCAAGTTTCATTACGTTTTGTTATTGCGTTCAGGACATAAAGATCAATTTGGGGTTGCCGACTGTTTAATTCACTTATATCTTCACAATGCTTTAATTAATCAAATCATATTATTATTACACCACCTAGTGTTGGATAGATGCAAATGTTTGGGACAATCCTGACAAGTTTTGGGTCTCTATGAATTATGGTCACCAAACCATTATGGTGGCTCTCAATTCCAGTCCTCAGCCTGCTCTGCACATTTCATATGTATCTCTTATCACTTCAGATGTTTGTTCTATTCAACCGTAAGTGCCCTGCGTAGTGGACATCACAGGATATTCCACCATGATTCCAGTTCAAAGGGAACGTATCTGTTCCATTCAAAGTACATTAAAGTGTGCGAGGCATGAATTTAAATTGTGTTTATTTACAAAGGCATATTATGTCACACTTCACACTTCTCTAGTAAGTTTCGTCTGTGTGTGAAGACGCTGCAGGACGTGGCGTAGTGCAAATCCATGAATGAATGTTCCAAAGTAAACTTCAACGGATGTCCCCTTCTCAGGGACCCTGACAATGGGAACACAGGGAGCTCTCTTCTATTGAGCTGGTTATCTGAATTAGGTGTGTTAAATAAGAGATACATGCAAAATATGCAGAGCGGTGGGTCACCAGGAATGGAATTGAGAACCGCTGGCTTAGACCCTTAAAAGTAATAACGGCTGTATACAGGTGCTGGTCATATAATTAGAATATCATCAAAAAGTTGATTTATTTCACTAATTCCATTCAAAAAGTGAAACTTGTATAATGTATACATTCATTCCACACAGACTGATATATTTCAAGTGTTTATTTCTTTTAATTTTGATGATTATAACTGACAACTAATGAAAACCCCAAATTCAGTATCTCAGAAAATTAGAATGTTACTTAAGACCAATACAAAGAAAGGATTTTTAGAAATCTTGGCCAACTGAAAAGTATGAACATGAAAAGTATGAGCATGTACAGCACTCAATACTTAGTTGGGGCTCCTTTTGCCTGAATTACTGCAGCAATGCGGCGTGGCATGGAGTCGATCAGTCTGTGGCACTGCTCAGGTGTTATGAGAGCCCAGGTTGCTCTGATAGTGGCCTTCAGCTCTTCTGCATTGTTGGGTCTGGCATATCGCATCTTCCTCTTCACAATACCCCATAGATTTTCTATGGGGTTAAGGTCAGGCGAGTTTGCTGGCCAATTAAGAACAGGGATACCATGGTCCTTAAACCAGGTACTGGTAGTTTTTGGCACTGTGTGCAGGTGCCAAGTCCTGTTGGAAAATGAAATCTGCATCTCCATAAAGTTGGTCAGCAGCAGGAAGCATGAAGTGCTCTAAAACTTCCTGGTATACGGCTGTGTTGACCTTGGACCTCAGAAAACACAGTGGACCAACACCAGCAGATGACATGGCACCCCAAACCATCACTGACTGTGGAAACTTTACACTGGACCTCAAGCAACGTGGATTCTGTGCCTCTCCTCTCTTCCTCCAGACTCTGGGACCCTGATTTCCAAAGGAAATGCAAAATTTACTTTCATCAGAGAACATTACTTTGGACCACTCAGTAGCAGTCCAGTCCTTTTTGTCTTAAGCCCAGGCGAGACGCTTCTGACGCTGTCTGTTGTTCGAGAGTGGCTTGACATGGACCCTGAAACCCATGTCTTGCATACGTCTGTCCGTAGTGGTTCTTGAAGCACTGACTCCAGCTGCAGTCCACTCTTTGTGAATTTCCCCCACATTTTTGAATGGGTTTTGTTTCACAATCCTCTCCAGGGTGCGGTTATCCCTATTGCTTGTACACTTTTTTCTACCACATCTTTTCCTTTCCTTCGCCTCTCTATTAATGTGCTTGGACACAGAGCTCTGTGAACAGCCAGCCTCTTTTGCAATGACCTTTTGTGTCTTGCCCTCCTTGTGCAAGGTGTCAATGGTCGTCTTTTGGACAACTGTCAAGTCAGCAGTCTTCCCCATGATTGTGTAGCCTACAGAACTAGACTGAGAGACCATTTAAAGGCCTTTGCAGGTGTTTTGAGTTAATTAGCTGATTAGAGTGTGGCACCAGGTGTCTTCAAAATTGAACCTTTTCACAATATTCTAATTTTCTGAGATACTGAATTTGGGGTTTTCATTAGTTGTCAGTTATAATCATCAAAATTAAAATAAATAAACACTTGAAATATATCAGTCTGTGTGGAATGAATGTATACATTATACAAGTTTCACTTTTTGAATGGAATTAGTGAAATAAATCAACTTTTTGATGATATTCTAATTATATGACCAGCACCTGTACATACCAAACACCTACTGGAAGGTGAATTAATTTTATTTTCTGCAGAAATGCAGAGTGCGCCTGCTGTAATGTACTGAGAAGAGAAAAAGGCAAAAATTAAGGCTTGTGTTGGAATATGTAGCTTGTATCATAAAAAACAGAACACTTAACTGTATAATAGTGTCTTACGATGAGAGATCCCCAGAAAGGAACACCAATAATAACAAAGATGGACTGTCCATAAACTGAAGACACAATGCCAAACAAGAAAGTCAGCACACCGATCATTATCTGAACCGCCTGTGAGGGACAAAAAGAATGTAGAAAGTGTGAGAATGTACAGTCAGACAAGATTCTTTCATAAAAGGGAACAATTTAAAATATACAATATCAATTTATGGCAGCTGTACTTATGGACATGTGATTGTACAAGAAAAATATCCAATATATATATATACCTGTATATACTGTATATACACATTCTGCAAGTATGGAACTAATTTGAAAACATTCTTCTCTGTGACTGATACACTGTAAAGTTTACTATTTGACTCTGTAAATGATGATTTTATACTGATGTCTTTCCTGCACTGTCACCAGAGCAGCAAGTCACATTCTTCAATACAAATTATGCTTTGCTAGTGTGTGTACTACTCATTTAAAATCTATTCAATACTTTTCTCACCTCACACTGACATGCAAAAATAAAAAACAATTATCTGGGTTCAAGAGACTTTTCTCACCCCAAGGGCTTTCGGTTGGCCTTTCAGAAATGCCTGAAGTCCATGAAGAGGTGAAACTCCCGCCACCTGTTGTACATAAACAGGCACAGGAGCATTTGTCACCGTCGTAACAGGTGTTGTTTGTATTGGTGGTTGAAACTGGATGATGAGCGTTGAAGAGTTCACGGGTATGACTGTGCTGGACATTCTGGTGTCTGAATCTCAAACTGACCTGTACAAAACCATAGTAAATTAAAACATGTAAACGATGTAATTATGCAATAGATTTTAATCGTATATAACACACAACTCATGTATAGCTATATATAGGTATATACCTAATTTACATTTAAGGTATTTAGCAGATGCTCTTTTCCGAAGACATCTACAAAAGTGACCTGGCTGCCATTATAGACACACTTATTACCAAATAAATGAAATCCATTTATACCATTTTAGTTAAAACAACAACACTAAAACATAATGCAAAGATTTTTTTTATGTAGGTAGTCAGATGTAGTGTAATATCTTTCTTTAATAATTTGTTAAACATATATAGTTAATATATCAAATAGCTACATCAAGCAAGTTCCATAATATTCAGAGGAGCTCGCAATTTTTTGAAAATGGTCACACATTACCCGCAGATTTTGAGCCTAGACACGTGTGACGACATTGTTTCCATTAACCGGTTTAATTTATCAACACTGCCTGTATGCTGAGTAAAAGAGGCTGGACGAGGAGCAAGAAAAAAATGAGTGAAGGAGACGCTGAATAAAAATGTAAATTCACTTTCTGACAGTAGGTGGCGCTTATGGAACAGCAGAAGTCAAACAGTATTTACATGTTTTGTAGGAATGTAACGATTCACTCAACTCATGATGCGATACGATTCACGAATATTGACAAATTATAAATGAAAAGTTGTCTTTTTATTATTGCTTGGACAAAATGCTGCACATTTCTTTGTGAAACTGAAGTATGTTAAATAACAAAACTAAACAGAATAGCAAACGGTAAAATATTTTTAAGCTGACAACTTAAACTGTCTCAACTAGTTTGTTCAGTAAGTTGAGTGAACGAGTATTTGCACCTTCAACTTAAAAAATGTGTTGAATCAATTCAATAATGATGTCACATTCTCAACATCACTTATCGTGAGAACTCAGACCGCTGTAGACAGAAGACGTTCCCCAGGCATCTTGGTGAGCTTCACAAAGTTTTGGAAATTTTCTCAATCAACAAATTTGGTAAGTAAATACACTTTACATGCATTTGTTTCAAGTAAATTTTCACCTTTAACTAGAACTACCAAGGCAGTCATTTTGACCATTTTTAAATTTTGCAATGTAATAACTTTGTAGAAATAAAACCCACATAACTATAATTCCTTGACTTTTTTTTAAATATGTGCACATTTCATTTTAACATTGTTATTTTATTAAAATTACAAAATACAAGAGTAATTAAATTTGTTATTTTTTTTAGTATTTCTACCTTGAATGGCCAAAGCGGTCGCATTACAGACGGTGTATAATATCAATTTTAGCGTCTTTTTCCCACGGATTAAAATGCGCGTCTCTGTTGCCTAGCAACTTTTGTTCTAATTGTTTTTATATTCTATTGATAGTTTTCAGTCACGTGTCCGGCTCGAAGACTTGGAGGGCAAAACATCCATAGAACTGCTGCACAAACGTGTCAATTTTTCATCTGTTTCCCAGCCGCAAATATTTAGATCACCTCTCAAAAGAATAAGGGTGAATCCCATTTCTCTGTCTTACCCCTTCCCCTTCCCCTACCCCTTCGTCTTACCCCTAGCCCTTGTCCCTCGAAACAGAGTGGTAAGCGCTAGGGGTGAAAACATACCCCTATGAAATGAGACACCACTTGGTTACGGTTACGTCATCGTACATCGTCGCTAGCTGGCTGCTACGTCACCAGAGGCGACAAGTGTTGATCACAAACTTCCAAGATGCGTCTGAAAGTGTGTGTATGTCGATCGCGTGGGTTTTATTAGTGATGTTTTTGCGATTGTTTTGCAAATCAGCGATGTAAAGCGTAGCAAACTAGCGATTTTTTTAAAACGTTTCAATTAAGAACATGGTTGCAAATATATACTGTATGTACAGGACTGTGTAGAGCACAAAACAAGACTGTCGTAATTTTTAAATCAATTATTTAAGCCGAAAATGGGACTCTCTGGATGATCTGGCCGACATTGTTTCCGGTTGCGCAGTGTGTTCTGGGTACCCCTTGGTTTCAAGTAAGCTCGCAAAAATGCTTGGTTTTAAGGGGTATCTACCCCTTGCCCTTAGCCCTACCCCTCGATCAAAACCAGAATTGGGATAGCCCTTACTCTCACGTGAACGCGCAAAACTAAGGGGAAGGGGTAAGACAGAGAAATGGGATTCACCCTAAAACACAGGTATTTCTGAACAAAATGCAAGTTTTGGCCGTTTGCAATCCATATTAAGCACCTGCGGCAATATTTCAATCATAAACAGTGCGACAAAATGTTGTAAAAACACTTAAAGAGCCTTAATATATTTAAAACAGTAATATTAAAAGATCAAATTCAGTAATCTCTATATTAATGATGCATAGTTTACACAGGCAAGCAGATGAGGCCGGAATATGAACGCAGTCCACTTAACGGTTCAGTGTTTTCCTTCTAATGGTTTTCTATGGGAAGCATTTAATGTGAAACTTTGCACATTGTGTTTATATTCTGGCTTCATCCTCTTGCCTGTACAAAATATACATCATCAATAAGGTGTCCACTGAATCTCGCCTTTTAATATCTGCGTTTATTACTTGATGCAAACTGCGTAAAAATAACTGGCGTTCAGTAGAGCAAAGCTGGTGGGCGTTCCTGTGAGGGTGTGACGTCACGTGAAAACTATCAATTGACCCTTTTATCTGTTAGTAAACATTGTGACGTTTTTCTGTGGGCGGAGCTTAGGTGGAGGCGGAAAGATTTCTCTGACCGCTTCACTAACGCTAGCTATTAAGTCTGTTTAGCTTGTTTTTTTTAATAATAACTGGAGAAAATCCGATTTTACCTGCATATGTAAGGTATGTGATTGTTATTTGAAAAGGTTAACTTTCACGGACGAAACCAGATTGGCCGACCCGCACACGCTTTTACTCAAAGCTTGGTCAACCTGACAGGATCCCCTCCGGTTGAGTGACTCTAATGTAGTTAAGACAAACTTACCGTGTCTATCTAGTCATGAAGATGTATATATATTCTCAATTTTTACAGCTACATTATTATTTCAGCCACAGTTAATCACAACAATGTATACAATTACATATGATTAAGCATATAAATCATCAGTTTGTTGTTTTACACACATGCACACAGACATTATTTCATACACGACGTCGTGAGATGCATAAGAAATCTTTAGACGAGCCCATAACAACAAAAGACAATACTTTATTTAACCTTTTCTGATGTGTGCTGCAAATGCAAGCATTTTTGACGATCCAGTCCGCTCAACACAAAACACAACAATGCCTAAAAGCTGCTGTGTGACAAGGTGTACAGTAAAGTAAACAAGCTAAAAAACCCAGAACTAAGTTTTTATAAACTACCGAGCCGTAAAAGCCAGCCTTTAAGGAGACAAAAGTGGATTCAGGCAATAAGACGTGAAGCATCAGCAGGAAGAATGGGCAAATTGTGGGATCCTGACACTCAGTATGCCTACGTGTGTAGTAAACATTTTGTTTACTGGCGTAGTTCTCCGAGTAACTTAATATGATACGTTGCGCTCTACTTTTATGTCCTTAAACGCTCGTTTTTGGGGTCGACAGCTTATAAAAACGTAGTTCTGTTTTTTTTAGCTTGTTTACTGTACACCTTGTCACACAGCAGCTTTTAGGCATTGTTGTGTTTTTTGTTATAAGTCAGAAATGACAAGGAGGCAGCTTCCCGCAATACAAAGTCAATGGAGACCGTTGGATTGCCCCCCCAATAAACATCAAATGATATTTGATTGAATCACAGCGTCATTTAATTCAAAACATAGATTAGATAGCTTCAACCCTTAACTTATTTAATAATAATCACAGCACATAGCCTACGCATTATGAAAGTTAGAGGGAAGCAGGGGTGCAAAATGCTAAAGCTTAGCTTATAGAAATATAATATATAAAAGTGACATTTGGATATTTGACTTACCAGTGACAAAATGTTTACTACACACGTAGGCATACTGAGTGTCAGGATCCCACAATTTGCCCATTCTTCCTGCTAAGCCAAATTTCTTAAAAAAAATAGCCGGGTGGCTTTTTTATTTTTTTATGACACCTCCAATTTGACAACTGCTGTTATTAATTCAGGAGCTCTTACACAATTATTTAATGTAAATATTAAACAAATAATAGGCATAATTGTTTGTGAACAAACTTTATCTACTCTCACTAGGCTACTAAGCTAGGGGAGAACCGAAAACATAACAGTTGACTTCAGTGTGATTCATAATGGGTTCGCAGAAATGTATAATAAATACATTTAATGATAAACGTTAGCTATTCACGAATCGACTCCTGAGTAAACACGACTTACCAAACACACACACATCTAATACTGCATTATATTATGAGAAGAACATACTGGACTTACCGATTATTAAAACAGAGCTTGTAAGCTTTTGTTTACAGCGACCTTATCAGATGATGAACTGGTTCTTCTGGTTTACCTGTGAAGCACCTGTAAACCCGGCATCCCGGCTGTGATTGGTCCGTTCTGACACTAAACCAGCTGTGATTGGTCCGTTCTGACACTAAACCAGCTGCGATTGGCTCACGTCGGGTTGAGCGAACCGCTATGAAGTCACCTTATATATAAATTACACACGTAATAAACACCGAGTGTTTCATGGAAATAAGCGACTGGATTACGGTCAAACACGGCAGATATAAAGATGTGCAGGAGGAAATATGTTTATTAAAACTCTGAGAATTCTCTTACACAATCATTACTGGATGGTCTTTCTGTCTTTTTTTGTGTTATAGCTGTTCTATTCTGTATAATTTACACACACTAAGATTCGTTTTGATATAGAATGACAGAAATATTTTCATTGTGACTCTGGCATCTCACAGTAATTATGAACATGCTCAGGATGTTGCCTCAAACATTTATTTAAATATTACATCATACTTGCTCAAAATGGCAGCGAGTTGATTTTTGGTGTTTGCTTCTTAAGAATAAGATTTTTTTCTCCTCCAGAGTACAAATGATGACTGTTTGAATGATGATGACCGTAAAAAAGTATTCATTTACAACAAAGGTGTTTTAATCCAATGCTATATTTGCTGTGCATTTATATCTGATTATGTCTTCTGAACTTATTTTTAAAATATATATTTTAGTAATTCATATAAAGGGGAAAAGGGGCATGGTTTTGTTTTTTTTAGTAATCATGCAAATATTCTATGTACAGGTCCTTTTCTTAACCACAGTCTCAGATAAGACTTTAAAGTATAGTTTTCTGTAGACAGACCATGTTTTTAAATGTTTCAGGCACTTACTGTGGCACCGATGGTCAGTGTAAAGGACAGAATCTAGAGAATAATGAAGCAAACAATGCAACAACAGTCAAAAACAATGAAACATGCAAAAAGAGTCAACCTGCAAAGATGCCTTGCTGAAGTCTGGAGCTCAAGATCATGGTATCTGGTAAGTGGTTTCATTGTAAATCTGCATAGAATCACCTTCACATAGAAACGGATTGTTTTGATCATGTTAAAATGGTATTGCAGGCTGTCAAATCAAAATATATGATTCTACAGGGCTGTTGAATGCTTGAATCTGATTGGTTGGTGGATGTTCTAAGGTGTGCAAAAAAATAAACATTTAAGCAGCCTCTTAAATTAGGAAACAGCACATCCTCGGTTCTGCTGTCACTCTCAACTCTGTCTCTCTCTGTGTGTGTGTGTGTGTGTGTGTGAGATGCCTGAGCCCTTCCTCTAGGCAATATACCAAAACGTATCACGGTACTGTCCACATATGTGTTAAGTCGAAATAGTTATTAATCACGACAGGCCTACCTGTCCATAGTGGCTGCTCTGTTCTCCAAAGAGCTGCTACTTTTATAACAACTTATCCCCATTCATGGATGATTATGCAGCATTCTTGATTTAACTGAAGTAAAAAAAAAATCATGAAACATTATCTAGTCTTGAATTGCTATAGTTTACTTACAAAAAACTGCAATTATTATCTGATCAAGAGATTTCAGTCTTAGCCGTCGTTCTTTTTTTTTTTTTTAATAGAAGACAACTGCAGTACCACAACCCTTATGAAAAGAAAACATTTTCTTATATATTAGCAGTCAATATATTAAATTGTTTAATGTATATTGAAAATATACTGAATAATAAGTGTTAATGTTACAATATACTGAATAATAATACATAAGGAGTTGATGCTTTTCATGATGATACTGATAAATGTGACGATATATTTACTTATATATTGAAATGCATGTATTCAATAGTATTCTTCATCATATACAGTTGCAATCAAAATTATTCAACCCCCTTGACCTGCAAGATATTTTGCTGCGGAGAACAACATTTTATGAAAGCAATTCAACAAAGGCATCAGTACACTATTAGAGAAAGTTTATTAATATGCATTTGAGTGATTCTGAGAACGTAACATTGATGAATCATGATAAAATTCTAATTGGCTCCAAACATTCATGTTCAAAATGATTCAACTCCCAAAAGTAAAATTTGGTGCAGAATCTTTTATTCTTTATAACCTCCAATAAACGCTGTTTGGAAGTGCTTAGAAGCTTCTGTCAGCTCTCTACTGCAATCTTGGCCTATTCCTCGCCTGAAAAAGCGTTCAGATCACTGATAATCTGAACAGGCCACTCAAGAACATTCTATGACTGATCCCTGAACCAAGCATATTTGGATGTATACTTTAGGATGATTGTCCTGCAGGAAAGTCAATTGATCATTAGCTTCAGTCTTTGCACCAAAGGCATCACAATTCCTGCCAAAATGGCCAGATACCTCAAATAATCCATGATGTCCTTCATACGGTCATGATTTCCACTTTCTGCTACAGTAAAACAACCCCATAACGGGACTAGCCCACCTCCCAGTTTGACCATTTTTGCACCAGACATACCGCTAATCCATCCGCTTGTTAAGTGGTGACGTAATGTGTCCAATGAATGCACCAACGAATGCTGTTTCCGGGTCCAAGCCCCAACTCATTTCACTTGAGAACACCATCTCAGCAGCCGTTTATGAGCACTGTTTATTCATATAAAACATTTAAGCTGAACGTTTTCAAATTTATGGTGTACACTACAGTCTCCATATTTACAGCGTCCCAAACGTCCCAGCGTTTATATTTATTTATTTATATTTTCATTGTCTGGCTATCTGGGATTTCAGTATGGAGTTAAAGGGTAGGATTATAATTTTTTTTGGTAGTATTATATCACATTGTGAATGTATAATTAGCACCGTTTGTTGTTTTCTTGTGTCATCTGATAGAGCGTTTGGACCCGGAAGTCACGGAAGACTTAACAAGCAAATAGGTCCAAAAAGTTCCAGTTTGGTCACATCACTCCATAAAACATTCTTCCAGAATTCCACAGGTCTATCCAAATGAATTTTAGCATGTTCAAGTCGCCTTTTTGTTCTTCTTGGTCAAGAGTGTTATTCGGCAGGATGCCTCAACATGAAGGCCATACTTGTCTAGTGTTCTTCTTATACTCTGCATTGAAATGTTTTTGCTCCTTTCATCGGGTCATCTGGCAAGTCTTTGGCTGTACATTGCAGGTTTTTCCCAAACATTTTATGATATTGTGCTTTTTTGCTCAACACCCTCAAAGGTTTTCTGGTACAACATTTTAAGCTAAGGAATAAAGCGGCCAGTTGTGTCTCTAGGAACTTTTAATGTCTTGGAAATCTTCATATAGCCTTAGACTTTCTAAAGTAAAACAATTATTTCTTGTCTATAGCTTTTGTGAGAGCTCTGCCGACTCACAACCGACCATATTTGCTACTCCACTTCAGCACATGCATGAGCGAACTGTATGTATGTGTAACAGCTCAAGCTAATTCTGTTTTCTAATAGAGTTTCTAAAGGTTTAAATGTGTTTAAGACCGTTTTGTTCCCCACCATACAAATAAGTGACTAAAAAACAGCAATGTTGAATAGAGGTTGAATAATTATGACATAGCTGTGTCATTAAAAAATCCTAGAACACAAAAATATTAATTTTATATTGACATTATCACTTTTAATACGCCAGTAATCTGTTATACCGTAGATGCAATTTTGATAAAGTCCTGGATCTTCAGAAAAGCTTGTATTTATAAAGTACTGCAGTCTTTGGGGGGTTGAATAATTTTGATTGCAACTGTACATGTGATAAAATACGGTTTATACAATAATACATTTCTCATATATATATATATATATATACTATATTGCCAAAAGTATTGGGTCACCCCCTTCTAATGAAAGGTTTGACTACTTTAGCAATTTCTATGAGTACAAATCTTAATGTTAAAGCATATAATGATATTCTAGGAAATTGTGTGCTTCTAATTTTATAGCAACAGTTTGGACAGGACCCTATGGAGTTTATTTTGTGTCTTTTTTATTCAATCAAACATACTGACCATCAATGGTGCGACCGTGGAGAGAGTGAGCAGCACCAAGTTCCTGGGTGTACACATCACAGAGGACCTCTCCTGGACCAACAACACTGCAGCACTAGCCAAGAAAGCACAACAGCGTCTCTCTTTTGTTTTCAATTTCTTTATTTTTGAGCCTTTAGAATAATTTTTTTGCAAACTTTTATTTTTTAATTACAAAATAATTAGTTTTGCTCTCAAACACAGTCAAAGTCAAAAGTCAAAGTCAGCTTTATTGTCTATTCTGCCACATGTACAGTACATACATACAGAGAATTGAAATTGCGTTACTCTCTTACTCCCTGGTGCATACAGATAACACTAAACACAAACAGTAGAACGCAAAAATACAGATAAGTACAAATCAATACACACACACACACAAAAATGCAACTATTACAAATATGGACATGTAGGAAAAAAAATAAAAAAATAAAAATAAAACATTAAATAAAGAAAATAAAAATAATAATATAAAAAAAAATGGATAAAGTGGCATAAGGCACATGGCAGATAGTGCAAATCAGTGAAATAAACAAACAAACAAACAGTGCAGAATATAAATGGTGTAGTGCAAAGAGCTTATAAGACTATTTAAAGTGACAAGGAGCAGTCTTTTTTATTCAGACTGTCAGAAGAGGTAGTTGAATGAATGAGGTCAGTCCAATGCTGTACAAGTGACCGGTGCTTGTCTCAGTGTGAGTGTGAGTGTGAGTGTGTGTGTGAGTGTGGGGGGTGGTGGTGGTGGGGTGGGGTCCGAGTTCAGTGATTCGTGGGGTAAGAGAGGGGAGGGGGGCAAGGACGGGAGGGAGTTCAGCTTCCTGACAGCCTGGTGGATGAAGCTGTCTTTCAGTCTGTTTGTCCTGGCTTGGAGACTCCTCAGTCTCCTCCCTGATGGAAGCAGACTGAAGAAGTTGTGTGTCGGGTGGGTGGGATCACCTGCAATGCTGAGGGCTTTGCGGGTGAGACGGATATTGTAAATGTCCTGGAGGGAGGGGAGAGAGACACCAACGATCTTCTCAGCTGCTCTCACTATCCGTTGAAGGGTCTTGCGGCAGGACGCGTTGCAGGCGCCATACCACACAGTGATGCAGCTAGTCAGAATGCTCTCGATGGTGCCTCTGTAGAAGGTGCACATGATGGGGGCCGGGGCTCTGGCTCTTCTCAGTTTTTTGATTTGCTGCTCAAAAAACATTACTGTCAATGTTGAATTTTTTTTTTGGGATTCTTTGAATAGAAATTTATATGAAGTAGAAATTGTTTCTAACAGTATAAATGTCTTTACTGTCACTTTTGATCAATTTAATGCATCCTTGCTGAATAAAAGTATTAATTTATTTAATTTATTTCCAATAACTGACCCCAAACTTTTGAACAGTATTTGTTACAAAATCTTTATATTTCAGATAAATGCTGTTCGTTTTAAGTTTCTATTCATTATTGAATCCTGAAAACATTATGTTTTTTGAGCCAAAAAATAAGCATATTGCTATATTGTGACACTTAAGACTGGAGTAATGATGCTGAAAATTTTGCTTTACATACACATATAATTATTTATTTATTTTTACAGTGAGGAGGATGTGATTCGTCATGCAGCAGCACAGATAAACACCACAAAGTCATCTGAAATCTGTCACGAGATAACACATCTGAAGTTGTGGAAACGTCAAAAACAGGAAGCCCTGTCAGTCCCTTGAAAATCACCTTCCTTGGAGAGCCTGTAAAAACAAATAAATAAAATTATTTGTATATAAAGTTAAAAACAATAAAGCAAAATGTTCTTTATTTTTTAGGTGTTTATTTTATTATTTTTTAAGATTTTTAATGTGAGTCACTATTACCATTAACTTTCTCCACAAAAGCTGGCATGGCAGTTCTACTTCTGACACTGGAAATATTCCTGTGCATATCGGGCACTGGGCTTCAAGTGCCTACACATTAAAGACAAAAATGTATGCAGGGCAATTTTTGTAAAATAGGAATTGATAATTGACAATGTTCGCTTTAGCTTTTGCTTGTGTACCACCTGAAGGTGATTGCAACATTGGATGATGTTGAATGAGGTCTAAGGTTTTGCCTTGAAGATGTCGCCTCCTCTATCAACACCAAATCTGTTCCTGCAAACAGAGAAGAAAAATGTGATGATGTACTGATAGAATTCTAGGCTGTTGGGAGTAGTCACAAATAAAAACAACCCTTAGAAGTCAGGGGCATATTGAAATGTGGAAGTTAGTTCATTAAAAGGTCTTCAAAGCAAGGCTACAGTGGTACTGGCTGACAAGTCCTGATTATCAATCGTTACTAGTGAAGTAACTGAAGTAAATAATACTATTGAAGTATTAAAAAGTTTTGCAATTATCAGTACACAGGTCTTAACCTGTTATTAAAATGCACAATACACAGTCTTGCAGACTAGGGTGAAGTCAGAATGTACAGACATCGGTCCCAAATCGTGGTATTTTAGCAAACTTTGAATGGCAAACTGTAACGTTAGGTGGCGCGGCATGATTTTGAACAGCTGTTGGGTGCCGAGAATAGACTTGAGTGTGCATACGGTCATAATTTATGAATCATAACCCGCCAAATGGGCTAGTGATTTGATGTGCGTTACCCACCTGACTTCACTGGAGCTATAATAATCTATAATCTCTGAAAATATTGACCTGACGCTTTACTATCGGGGCTCTGTCAGCTAGCTATACTGTTGGCTAATCAAATCTATTCAGACGGGCTTAGCTAACGTTACATGTTCAGATGGGAGAGCATGAGAAGAGAGAATAATTAAGATCACTTGTCACTGAGTTTAAGATGTTAAATTAGTTATCTTACCCAGTAAACAACCTGTTGCTCGCCATGATCCGACCTCGCTCGCTCTTCTGTCAGACTGGCGGCGATTCCGGGGAAACGTAGTGGGCGTGGTCCACCTGTGACTTCAATCGAGAGTGACCAATAGAAAAAGGCCTTTCATCCTGGTGGGTAGAGACTGCCCACTGAGAGACAGCTTCACTCGCAAGCAAAACTTTTCAACTCGCAAACAAAAGTTTTAGACCCGCAAAAAAAGACGGCAGAAAAGAGAGCAACATTTGTGGATTCGTGATGAAAAGTGTTTGAAGTGCACAAAGAAAAATATGATTTTTTCAAAGATTTACATGCACTGCAAATAATTTTGTTTTCAATTTCTTTATTTTTGAGCCTTTAGAAGAATTTTTTTGCAAACTTTTATTTTTTAATTACAAAATAATTAGTTTTGCTCTCAAACACAGTATGTTTGATTGAATAAAAAAGAAACAAAATAAACTCCATACGCATCACTCTCCTGACACAATCCCCTGGACTGGCCCCACCAATAAGGCTGAGAATAAAATAAGTTTTGGCATGCAGGTAATTAGTCAACAAAGTCATAGTCATTGTTAATTTCTCATTTTCACAATTTAGTCGTTGAATATGTAAAAGTAGAAACGTACATAATTGTACATATTAATACAGAAATTTTACATATTTACTAAAAAAGTACATGGTACAGAATTTTAGCATTAATTTAAAATTAGTTTATTTAAACCAATTTATTTAAAACCTCTTAACTGTCACCCGTCCCCTCTGTGGTTTACTTCACTATTTTACAATTATATCTTAATCTAATCATGACAAACTATATATCGTTGGAAATGTCTAAGACTCCTAAATAGATATTTTACGACTTTTTTTGTTAAACTATGTAAGAAAATGAATAGATTAAGTTATGACAAGAGTGCACCTGAAAAATCTACATCATAACAGGAGTTCTGACCTTTGTCACAGACGGTCTTCTTAGTTGCCTTTTTCCCTATCACGCTTTAGAAATGATATATCAATTGAAAACTTAAAATCTCAAAATTCATCCTTTGAAACCCATTTTAAAATCAGACATTGCATTACCATGGAAATGGTACATAAAAATCATGTTACAAAATGTTTTCGTTCATGAATTATAAAAAATTAAGTTTGGATAGTGCACTATAATGTCTATGTTCAAAACTGTGAGTGACAGTTAAGGGGTTAAATGTATGTGTAAAAGTGCACGGAGATGGAATTGAGGAATTTATAGATTTTATTTATTAGGAATTGGGTGGAATTACTGATATTGGATTTTGCCCAATAATTAAGGTGCAACATCTGGCAGATAATCTATTAAATCAGTGGTCTCAAACTCAATTACTGGAGGGCCACAGCTCTGCACAGTTTAGCTCCAACCCTAATTATTAAACGCACCTGATCCAGCTAATCAAGCTCTTCAGGATTACTAGAAACTTCCAAGCAGGTGTGAGTTGGAGCTGGTTGGAGCTAAACTCTGCAGAGCTGTGGCCCTCCAGGAATTGAGTTTGAGGCCACTGTATTAAATGGTGTAAAGTTTTTTTAATTTTTTTATTCAATTTCTGTATATTTCTGCTGAGGGGCACAGCCAGGTAAATATGACATTTATTATAATGGGTTTATGTGAAAATTGTTTTAAGTTCACTTAAATTAGAAGTTATTTCTAAAGTCTAATACATGTTCAAATTGAAAGCTCTTAATAATGTAAAGTTGAATGTCAATGGTTAAATATTAGTCAATGGTTAAATATTAGGGGGATTTTTTTTAATATATATATATATATATATATATATAGGGAAATCAGTATTAATTGATATCAGTGATACTGGCCTTCAGTCATAAAAAGATGCCATTAAACAAATATTAAAAAATGATGTTCTTTGTACATTAATTTGAAGATTGAATGTGAAATTATTGCAATATAAAAGTATATTTAAAAATTTTAATGTTAGGTGGGATTAATCGTGATTTAATTTCAGAAAAAAAGTGTAATTTTAATTAGTTTTTTTTTTTTTAATCGATTGACAGCACTAGTAATAATATTATATTGTTTCTACGTTACCTGTTTATATGACACCCAGATATAGGCGAGTTAGCCGCAATGTGTCGGTGCACAACTGTTGTTTTTAAATTTTAAAGCCATGTGAATAAAGGCTTTTTATTTTTGAGTTCCTTGGATTTATGAGTATTTTGTTTTTACGTTACTTTTGATCAAATTAATGCAGCCTTGGTGAGCATTAGAGGTTTATTTCAAAATCATTAATAAATGTAATGTTTCCAAACCTTTGACCGGTACTTTAATAATAACAATTCTATTAATACTTTTATTGTATTATATTATATTATATTTATTATTATCATGACCATGGGCGACATTGGGGGGGGCAAGAATCTCTGATGTCAGCCCAGGCCTGGTTGTACGGGGTACTAGACGGCGCTAAATACCCTCAAATGAAAGCAAACCCAATTAAAAGATCTGGTCAACTATCCAACGTGTTTTTGCAGCGGTGAGCAATGCATCCAATCAAAGACATATCTGTTGATTTCTTCAACGCAATGGCAATCAGAAACATTGTCATTTTTCAGAATTCACTCACAGCTGAGCTGAAAGTGCCGGAGTTTTGCACGCTCGGCTAGTGAATCATCTCATGATGACTAACTAAGTGCAGATGTGATAAATTCATTGTAGATTAATTGTGTAGTTTAGAGATCTTGATTATAGAACTTTGTGAGATCGCGATTTTTGATGAGTGATGCTTTTAGTGATAATAATAGGAGCGTGCTTTGTGTGTTTTCTAGGCTATAATCCGTTCAGAATTAAACTTTCGTTTTTCGGACACATACATGCTGCAAAGTTTCGGGAATGATGCTGGATTCATTCTAGAAATATCAGTGATAAGCAAAGGATGGGACAAAAATGTCTCGGTGATTTAATTCTGGAACCAGTCCTGGCCAAACTTCCACAGACAGCGCGCGTTCTGAGCCAAATCCAGCTCACGGACTAAAAGTGTGTAAACTTTATTGAGATCGGGAAATATTAACCAGTAATTTTGTTTCCAGTAACGGACGATAGAAAGTTCAGAAATGAATGGTATGAGATTTTATTACAGAATAGTCCCACTACTGATCGTTTATTTTTTTCCTCGTGTCTCACCACAGTGATTCAAAACGGACGCATTTCAAGTGACACAGGAAAAAGCGCGCTCATTTGTGGTTCAAGATGAAAGGCCATCAACTGACACTTAAAACGGGAAGCATCACCACTCAAATCAGCAGGAAGAGTCAAAGCTCCACAGTTTAGTAAACGCAGGCAACCTCTAAGTTATTCTTCACTGTGCTGTATTGACACAATGCGTTGCAATATGGTAGCGCATTGCTTTGATGCATACATTCGAAAAATATTTTTCCTTTTTTTTTTTTGCCCCCCCTGACTTGAGTCAAATGTCGCCCATGATCATGACTATTAAATTACTTTTTATTTTTACAGGACATTATTGTTATTATTATTAAAAGTTAAGATATATCTGTTAATGTCCTAAATATATATATTTTTAAATAATAAGTGCCGGGGGCGTGGTCAGATTTTCCTTTATTTTTCTTTTTTTACTCTAGCTGATCACATGCCGGTGGTTTGAGCAGAGAGTGCAAATACGATTGAAATGGTTGCACTGTAGAGCACTGTAAGACTGGCTGTATTAAGGTTTAATTAGTGGTTTCATTCAAATAGTGCCAAAGTCTAGGGCAGAAATTTTTATGACATTAAATTTAATAAACAAATCTAAATTGAAAACCTTTTAAGGACCCACGTCTAACAACACTCTTGTTGCGTGATTTGTTAATCTCCATTTTAAAAAAAGATCAAGGAAGTGTCATGCCCCCCTGAAATAACCAAGTACTCACCACTCTCTTTCTGAAATCAGAGTCTTTAAGGCGGTGGTCAAGTGCCTCAAACTCATCTTTGGTCTGAGCTATATTGAGCTCGAGGATGTCTTCCTCTCTTTGATGACCCTGGCGTTTCCTCAGTAGGATAAGTATTTCTCTCTGGGTGGCTGCCAGGCTGTCTACTTTTCGAAGCAGAACCTGCAGTATTACTGCAATCAAAGAGCACCAGTTTACACATCTCAGCATAGGTGTAGGGTGAACCAACTCCAGGGTGAGTGTAATATATTATTTAACAATCAGAATTAAATAAAAACATTGTATGCTACTATTTATAACATTTTCATTTGCACAGATATTCAAAAAGCAAATAAATTATATACAAAAAGAGAGCAAAGAACATTTACATTATCAAAGAGTATTGTCACTGACTTCAAGCTAGCACATATTTAATCTCTTCAGAAACTTGTGTTTTAATCAATGTTGAAGTCTATACTGTGTTTTGTGATCACCCTTAAGTCATTCTAAATATAGTTTACAGATGTTGATTGCAAACTAGAAATTTTACCATCGTTAATATGCTCTGCCACAGGGACAGAATGGCATATGGGAGATTCATCAGCATCTGCAAGCATGATAAAAACACAGTTGTCAACTTTAATATTAAATTGTGGTGGTTATGAACACCAAAGATGTCGCTATCAGTGGGCCCATTTATTCTTAGAGAATTCACCTCAGTGTTTGATTAAATCATTAATTCAATTCTACCTTTAGGTAAATCATGTGATGTAGTCGGAACTGAATGGACACAGGTGGGATTCTGGGAAGAATCTTTGACTTTGTCTATTTGAGCATACAAACACAAAAAGAGAGACATGGCATACAAAGACAAAAAGAGAGACATGGCACAGTACTATAATGTTTGAAATGTTTCTACTAATGTACTTGGTTTATGTCGGGGTGGGTTTGGAAGTTTTGCCTCTGGTGCTGTATCAAAGAAATGTAAAATAACAGTTTTGTTTTAGTGAGGGAAATTTTTACTTTAAACATGAATTTTAGTTATTTTAATAAGAACCTTTGTTTGGCCTTTTCTTGCCAATTGTTGCTTTTATTTTAGGAAATGTTCCATCTAAATAGCATGAAAAATGTTAATTTACTTTCAGCTGCATTTGACTTGAAATTAGCAAAATTAGGCTTTTGTTGAATGGAATTTACAATGGTACCTTGATGCTTTCTTTTGATTGGGGTGCCATCAGTGGTGTCTCATCTAAATAGATCACACATTATCAATGTGCAATTAGCAATGTATTCTTTGAAAGCTGATAATGATCTGAATTTTTCTGTTTCCCTTTCAGAAGATCTTAATGGACTACACAATACTCAATACTCATAAGGCTGAATGTAATGCATTGCATACCATCGCTGCTGTCATCATATCTGACAGGTGTTTTTGTTGACCTTTTTACATTGATGTCAGCCTCACTCTCTACAGCAGAATGGTATTCTGCTGCTTTGCTCCACTTGAGGGCCTTCTCAAAATTGTCTGAAAATATAAAGCCAATGGTAAAGCAAAAAACATAATCATAATGTACAATCAGATAATTAAATGATTAACCTGAGGACACTGCCACTCCTGCAGCTCTCTCCACTAATTTCACTTTTTCCCACACCCCTCGCACGATTGGGAGGGGTTGAGGCACTGGTCTCCTTATTTCAAATGAATGGAAATTTGATCTTCTACCATCTCCTACAGGCAACAGGTCATTTGAATCTCATGCAATCACTATTACCCACCCTGCTAAAATCCACGTTGTAGTTGTGTATCGTCCCCCAGGTCAACTGGGTGACTTCCTGGAGGAGTTGGATGTGTTACTGTCAAACTTTCCTGAAGATGGTACTCCTCTGGTACTGCTCGGTGACTTCAACATCCACCTAGAAAAACCCCAGGCTACTGACTTCAACACTCTTCTCACTTCATTCGACCTCAAACGAGTGTCTACTACGGCTACTCACAAATCAGGTAACCGACTGGACCTCATCTACACACGCTACTGCTCCACTGACAACACATTAGTAACTCCACTGCACACCTCAGACCACTTCCTCATCACTTCTAACCTCACACTATCTCCTGACATAGCACACGCTCCTTCGCAGGTCACCTTTCGACGTAACCTACGCTCGCTCTCTCCCTCTCGCCTATCCTCAATGGTTTCATCCGCATTACCTTCACCCTCTCAGTTTTCAGCACTCGACACAAACAGTGCTACTGACACTCTTTGCTTCACTCTAACATCTTGCTTAGACAACTTTTGCCCCCTTTCATCCAGACCAGCACATGCTACCCCCTCTGCCCCCTGGTTGTCCGATGTTCTCCGTGAACATCGTGCTAAACTAAGGGCTGCAGAGAGGAAATGGCACAAATCCAAAAACTCTACCGATCTTAGTGTGTATCAGTCACACCTCTCTTCCTTCTCTGCAAATGTCTCCACTGCTAAAATAACATACTACCACAACAAAATTAACAACTGTTCCGACTCTCGCACACTCTTCAAAACATTCTCTTCTCTTCTCTGTCCTCCTCCCCCTCCTCCTTCATCAACTATTACAGCTGATGACTTTGCAACTTTCTTCACAAATAAAACAAAAACCATCAGTGACCAATTCCTCACACCACAAACTAATAATAACTTCATAACGACAAATACACAATCTCTCACCTCCTTTTCTCCTCTCTCGGAGACGGAGGTTTCCAAACTCATCCTTTCCAATCATCCCACTACTTGTCCGCTAGATCCTATCCCCACTCACCTCCTTCAAGCCATTTCTTCTTCAGTCATACCTGCGCTTACTCACATTATCAACACCTCGCTTCACACTGGGATATTTCCCACAGAATTTAAGCAGGCTCGGGTAAGCCCACTGCTTAAAAAACCTGCTCTAAATCCAGCACTTTTAGAAAACTACAGACCGGTATCCCTCCTTCCATTCATTGCAAAGTCACTTGAGTGAGTTGTGTTCAACCAACTCTCTCTGTTTCTTGCACAGAACAACATTCTGGACAACAACCAATCTGGCTTCAGAAGTGGCCACTCAACTGAGACTGCCCTACTCTCAGTTACAGAGGCCCTGAGACTGACAAGGGCAGCTTCCAAATCCTCTGTACTCATCTTGCTGGATCTGTCTGCTGCCTTTGACACAGTTAACCACCAGATCCTCATGTCCATCCTCAGAAAGATGGGCATCTCAGGAACCGCCCTCCTGTGGTTCGAGTCTTACCTCTCAGATAGGTCCTTCAGGGTGTCTTGGAGGGGTGAGGTTTCAAAGTCACAACTTCTTGCTACTGGAGTTCCTCAAGGCTCAGTGCTTGGACCACTTCTCTTCTCCATCTACATGTCGTCATTAGGATCGGTTATTCAGAAGCATGGCTTTTCCTACCACTGCTATGCTGATGACACTCAACTCTACTTCTCATTCCAACCAGATGATTCGACGGTAACTGATCGCATTGCAGCCTGTCTGAGTGACATTTCTAGCTGGATGATGGACCATCACCTTCAGCTCAATCTTGCTAAGACAGAACTGCTCGTGTTCTCCGCCAACCTATCACTTCACCACAACTTCTCTATACAGCTGGGTTCGTCAACCATAACTCCTTCCAGGACTGCCAGGAACCTTGGAGTTGTGATCGATGATCAGGTAAGCTTCACAGACCATATTGCTACAACGGCCCGGTCCTGCAGATTTGCCTTATACAACATTAAATTAATTCAACTAAATTGACCTATTTCCTTTAAATTACATATTACTTTTACACTTTGCAATGCCTGCATAAAGAAGATGTAGTGCAGCTGCTCGAAGATCTTGCCTTTGGAGAAGACTGTTTATTTTATACTGGAAAAATGTAAGTATTGTAAGTAATACTACTTTAAAAAGATGATTACCCCAGAATGCATTAGTAGCTATTACTAGCTATTACCAACACTAAACTAATAATGATAAATGCAGACCTATATCTATATATATATATATATATATATATATATATATATATATATATATATATATATATATATATATATATATATATATTTTTTTTTTTTTTTTTTTTTTACTGAAAATAATGTTTTAGTAAAACAAGCAAAATGTAATTTTTGTCATATGCCATAGCTATGCATAACTGTACACAAGACAAATGAAGACAAGACACAAGAGAAGTGAATACATCTCAATTTTCATTCAAGCAATGAATTAGTGCATAAGTTAATGAAATAATTATATTTTATTTACTGACAACTAGGGATGCAGCGATTAACCGGTTCCGCAATTAACCACGCTTTAAAACGTCACGGTTAATTAATCGTAAAGGTTCCGCAAAACCGAGTGTTTCTGTTGCAAGGAACGGAACTGTTGCAGCTTGCGCAAAACGAAAACAAAGTTACACTAGTGGTGCACCAGCTTAAAATGACGTGCTTATCAGAGAGACAGAGGCTACTACACGCATTAGATTAGTGACAGAGGGACTAAACAGCGAAGCTTTATTTCCACCAGAGAAATGCCTGTTGATAGTGTGGGACCATTTTGGGTACACCAAGAATGACCAGGGTGTCATTTAAATATTGCCGTAAAAAAACTGCTGCTAAAGAGTGAAATACATAAGGGATAATGCACGGCTAGCTGTACATTGAACGATTTTAATGCACAACGTGAAGGCAAGTACCACCTGACGCGAAGCTATTAGCTCAGCATTATGCCCGCTTCAGACCAGAACGAGATTAAATAGTGTGGTAAGATCACATTTATTTGAATTAGTTATAACATTTAGCTACTTGAATTAATTATTCAATCGAGAGCGCGAGAGAGAAGTGACAGTTGCCTGTGTGAATTAGCCTACCTGTGTCTGTCTCTCCAGTAGGCTATTCAATCTATTTTATTAATAAAAGTCACGGGGCAGCGTTCTCAAGAAGTTTGTGTCCTGCTGAATGTATTTACACATGCACAGCGTGATCTCCGATCTCACAAACCAAAACAATAGACATGATAAATAATGAATAAACAAATTAAAAAAAATCACAAACATGACATTTCAGAATAAAATAATTCTATAGGCTACACTTTAGTTATACCTAATTTAGCATTTTCAATTAATGTAGGCCTGTTACATTCTTCTTATTATAGGCATATTATTATTATTAAGTTACCTTTTATTATTAAATTAATATTACAATTAATATGCCCCGCAATAATTTCATAATTTAATTCACGCATAACTGACGCGCTGTGAGGATAATAAAAGTTTAGGCTAGCTTCCTCATTGAAAATGTTTTTAAAAAGGTCTTTCAAAACAGGTTTATTATACAATGAATTAAAGGCCTTAATTAAAATTATTAAATAGTCGTTTTGCGGCTTAATATTTACAAATACTAGTGGGAGTGGGCTCACTTTTGTGTGCGCGTACGTTTGTATGTGTGTGTGTGTGTGTTTGTGTGTGTATTAGAGCTGCACGATTCTGGATAAATTGAGAATCACGATTTTTTTTCTCAAATAGAGATCACGATTCTCCCACGATTCTGAACTAAACAAAATAATGTGTGACAAAATATTAATTGCTGCAGTCTATTTAAAAGTGTTTAATTTAAATGAATTATTAAACATTTTAATATATAATACAGTAAGGCCAGGTTTCACAGACGGGGCTTAGACTAAGCCAGGATTAGATCATAGTTCAATTAAGACATTTAAGCAATTTTTATAAACATGCTTAGAAAAAAACATCACTGATGAGCATCTTGAGACAAAACAAAGGCACCGATATATTTAAGGATCAGTCAGTGTGAGTTTCTTTCAGTTGAAACAGCTCAGATTTACATTTTTGTCTAGGACTAGGCTTAAGCCTTGTCTGTGAAACCCGGGGTATATGTATTTAAAATATAGTGTATTTAATACACCAACTTTTAGAATTAAAATGATGAAAAATTGGTTTGTATTAATGATTCAATGACTCACTCATACCTCACTTGTTTCATTAATGGATGAATCAGTGTTTTTGAACGAATCTCGAATGAATGATTCAATAACAAATAAATTTTTTAACAGTCACTTGTCGCCACCTAGTGGAGAAATGATGCAATCGACACAAACGTTATTTGAAGCGCCAGCTGCTTTCAAAAGATGAGTGGCTCTATTTTGATCGCTACCATAGACATCAATGTTTGTAGCCGAACTATAAACTTTTATCCCAGTATTTCTATGAATGACTGTAAGACAGAAATAATACTGTGTAGTTGAAAAGACTGTTTGTGAAGCGTTTTCTTACCTAAACATGTTAACTGTCTGCTCTCTGGATCAGCAGAATGCAGATCTGAATCTTCCGGTATGATTTTTCAAAGTTTTAATAGACACGGGCGAATCGTTGTCATTCGGAAATTAGATCGTGTGGGTATTTGAATCGAGATCGCGATCTTTTAACAATTAATCGTGCAGCTCTAGTGTGTATCGGGACAGAACTCCGCTGTGCACGATACAGAGCGCGCCAATGTAATGTAACGTTAGAGACAGAAATAACATGCCGTCGTGTAAATAAGACAAATAACATAAGGCTATTTGGTTAATAAAAGAACAAGGTATAGACCTGTTCTATAGGAAAGGTAACTTTTAATTACTTCTGTTGTGATCTGGCGCTTAAGAGAAAATAAAATGAAATAAAATGAACTTGAGCTTCAAGGGGGGCGGGGGGTGCCCTCCTAAGATAATGGTAGGGGAAACACTGAAAGAAATGGTGATATCTCGGTACATGTAATTTAGAGAACAAGTAAACATTGTTCATTTACAGAGTGCGCCAATGTAATGTAATTTTAGAGACAGAAATAACATGCCGTCGTGTAAATAAGACAAATAACGTAAGGCTATTTGGTTAATAAAAGAACAAGGTATAGACCTGGGCCCGTATTCATGAAACATCTTAGTGTAAATTAGAAATTAGTAACTTAGAAAATTCTTAGAAATGTGGGTGTTTCCTCTTAAATTTAAAGAAAATATCCTAGTAAAGAAAAAAGTAATTCAGAAAGCATCTTAACCCTTAAAAGAGGTCTTAAGATCAGAAATTGTTAGGAGTACGAACGAGGACTTTTAAGAGGCTTAAGAGTTTCTTTAGCAGTGGAGAAAATGGATGAAACATGAAGAGGGAGAAGAAATGTGTTGCACACAATGCATGACAGTGAGTTAATAAGACGTTACACATTAGATTGTGCAGGGATCATGTTTGTGACAGATCTTATTAAAGACATGTTAACATCTCCGACACCACGCAGAAATGCCATAGCACCAGAAATGGACGTAATCACTACATTAACTACATTAACATACAACCCCAAATCAGAAAAAGTTGGGACAGTATGGAAAACGCAAATAAAAAAAGAAAGTAGTGATTTCTAAATTTACTTTGACTTGTATTTCATTGCAGACAATATGAACACAAAATATTTCATGTTTTGTCTGGTCAACTTCATGTCATTTGTAAATATACATCCTTTTCTGTCATTCAGACCTGCAACACATTCCAAAAAAAGTTGGGACAGTAAAGCATTTACCACTTTGTAATGTTGCCATTCCTTTTCACAACACTTAAAAGATGTTTAGGGACTGAAGACACCAAGTGATGAAGTGTTTCAGGTGTAATTTTGTCCCATTCTTCCTGCAAACAAGTCTTAAGGTGGGCAACAGTACGGGGTCTTCGTTGTCGCATTTTGCACTTCAAAATGCACCACACATTCTCTATTGGAGACAGGTCGGGACTGCAGGCAGGCCAGTCAAGTACCCGTACCCTCTTCCTCCGCAGCCAGGACTTTGTAATGTGCAGAATGTGGTTTTGCATTGTCTTGTTGAAATATGCATGGACGTCCCTGGAAAAGATGTCTTCTTGAAGGCAGCATATTGTGCTCCAAAATCTCTATGTACTTTTCAGCATTAATGGTGCCATCACAGAAGTGCAAGTTACCTTTGCCAAGGGCACTGACACAACCCCATACCGTGACAGACCCTGGCTTTTGGACTTGTTGCTGGTAACAGTCTGGATGATCCTTTTCTTCTTTGGTCCGGAGCACACGGCGTCCATTCCTCCCAAAAATACCTGAAATACTGATTCATCTGACCACAGTACACGTTTCCACTGTGTGATGGTCCATCCCAGATGCCTCCGAGGCCAGAGAAGTCGACGGCGCTTCTGGACACTGTTAACATAGGGCTTCCTTTTGGCACAGTACAGTTTTAACTGGCATTTGTGGATGTAACTACGTATTGTGGTACTTGACAAAGGTTTGCCAAAGTAGTCCTGAGCCCATGTGGTGATATCGCTTATAGATGAATGACGATTCTTGATGCAGTGCCGCCTGAGGGATCGGAGATCACGGTTGTTCAGCTTAGGCTTGCGCCCTTGTCCTTTACGCACTGAAATTCCTCCAGATTCCTTGAATCTTTTAATTATGTTATGCACTGTTGAAGGTGAAATACCCAAATCTCTTCCTATCTTTCTTTGAGGAACATTGTTTTTAAACATTTCAATAATTTTCTCACATATTTGTTGGCAAACTGGCGATCCTCGGCCCATCTTTGCTCCTAAAGGACTAGACCTTTCTTGGATGCTGCTTTTGTACCAAATCATAATCACAATCACCTGTTGACATCAACTGTTTCAAAACACATCATTATTTAACCAATTTACCTCATTACTAGCCCTAAATTGCTCCTGTCCCAACTTTTTTTGGAATGTGTTGCAGGTCTGAATGACAGGAAAGGATGTATATTTACAAATGACATGAAGTTGACCAGACAAAACTTGAAATATTTTGTGTTCATATTGTCTGCAATGAAATACAAGTCAAAGTAAATTTAGAAATCACTACTTTCTTTTTTTATTCACGTTTTCCATACTGTCCCAACTTTTTCTGATTTGGGGTTGTATTTGGCAACTGGAAAAATGCAACTATGCAGCAGCGATGATTTGGGTCTGTTAGAGCACTTTCAGAACCTTATTGTGATGCTGTTCATTTCCTATAAAATACGTTAAGTATGACAGCATGGTAAATAAAAAATAAAGAATATAATTTGTGTGTGTGTGTGTGTGTGTGCGCAGAGAGAGAGAGAGAGTACGGTAAAACAGGAAAAATTACGCTTGTAATTTCAAAGTGAAGGCTTATAATAAACCCTACTCTTAAAAGCGCTCTTTCATTTCCTTCTTGGACAACCAACCAATCACAGTCTTCAAAAGACCGTGTCATAGCTAGCAACGGGGTCAGCCCCGCCTCCTCACTAAGATAAAAGTTTTTGTCTTTTCCTCGCTCAGAGTTGCTCTCAGATTGGTCCTGAATCACTTTTAAGCTAAGACTCCTAGCTAGAAATTTTTAAGCTAAATTAGGAGCTCTCTGAGAGGATTCTTAGAATCTTTATGAATACGGGCCCTGTTCTATAGGAAAGGTAACTTTAAATTACTTCTGTTGTGATCTGGCGCTTCAGAGAATATAAAATTAAATAAAATTAACTTGAGCTTGGTGTGGGTGTGTGTGGGTGTGTGTGTGTGTAACTTGTCTGAATGGGAATTAAATTAATATAAACTTGTGTATCAGATTATTTTCTTGTCAAAGATATTGTAAATAAAAAAAAAAGTCTAGTATTTTTTAATTACTGATGACACTAAAATGGTTATTTATTATATAAATACTGTGTTTGTTTCATTTGTATTTTGTGTACAAGTCTATTCAAAACCCAAACACTTGTTAAAAATAAAACAGCTGATTATATTTGGTCATACAACTATGGTGAATGTATTTCTTCAGACAATCATTTAATCTGATTTGAGTCAGGGCATGCTACAGATTTATGCTATATTTTATGCTATAATTTATTTGTGAAACCAGTTTTATAATTTTGTTTTAGACTCCTCTCAGATATATTATATCATTAGCAACTAGAATAATTTAAGCTGTACCATCTAGCCTGCTTGACTATGATACTAAACTACGCTTGAATTTAACCTTGTCAGTAAGTGGAACAATCTGATTAATTTGTAATTAGGTAAAATAGACACCAGCTTGGCTGGGAGACCAGCTAAAACCAGCCTGACCAGCCTGACCTGGCTGGGAGACCAGCTAAAACCATTTGCTTTCCTGTAGCTCAAATGGTAGAGCATGGCGCTAGTAACGCCAAGATCATGGGTTCGATTCCCAGGGAAAGCAAGAGCTGATAAAAATGTAAAACTGTAACTTGAATGCAATGTAAGTCGCTTTGGATAAAAGCGTCTGCTAAATGCATAAATGTAAAACCAGCCTGGCCAGGATGGGAGACCAGCGTGACCAGCCTAGACAGGCTGGGAGACCAGCTAAAGCCAGTCTGGAAAGCCAGCTGACCAACCAGCTAAAACTACCCTGACCAGCCTGGCCAGGCTGGAAGGCCAGCTGACCAACCAGCTAAAACCAGCCTGACCAGCCTGGGAGACCAGCTAAAACCAGATTAAACCAGCTAAAACCAGCCTACCAGTTTAGGCTGGTTTAAGCTGTTTTTTTCAGCAGGGAGAGCAGAATAAAGATGGAGCAAAGTGTGGATGCGCTGTCCTTGAAGAACGTTCAACTCGGTTTTGTTTATATTTTGCTTAGCCTATCATTTTAAATGACAGATGTCAAATTTATTTTAGGGATGTTCATTTCGGTTATTTTTCCCAACGGACGCTCGTTAACCGATTATTAACCATTAACCGACAAGATTATTTTAAATTAGAACAGAATTAAATTAGAAAGAATAAGTGTCTTTGACCCGTTAAAAATACTATCATTTGTTTTCCGGGGATTAATTTTACATGCGCAAAAATCAGCAAACAACAGAACATGAGGATTCACATGATCACATCACATCACGCACCTGCAGCGCTTCTGCGAGCGGAGAAAAACATAGTAAAGCTTGGCTCTAATGTGTGTGTGTATATATATATATATATATATATATATATATATACTATTATAATGAATAAATAGGCCTTGACAATGCAGCCTGTTCATTATAATTATAAAAAACAATCAGTCAAACATATGGAAAAAAACACACTGCTCAGTTTAAATATATAGTAAAATCTGTGCCATTAAGCGTTATCACTGTACCGCCGTGAAGTTATGCAAAACATGTTGTTTTACGTGGATATTGGATATTGGAATGCGAGTGAAGCAGGCCTACATAAAAGGTAAATAATATTTTGGCATTCAAATACATCACGAATACGGAAACATTTGATTTTGTGTCGAACGAGAGACCCAACATTGATTTCAGTTTCGTTTTAGCCTAAATTAATTAGTTTTGGTTTGTCATTATTTTTAATTCTTGTTCTTTTCTAAATAGCCTACTGTTAATTGAAAGGATTTGTTGTGGAGTGAGGGGAACTAAAATAGCCTAGCTATGTTTACAGTGTTTATTATAATGTTTGTAATTCGCGTTGGCTATTTCTGAATGAAATAATAAAATCCAACTTATAGGTGACTTATGTTCTTTTTTTCTCTCTCTCTAAAAAAAATATTTTTTTTATACGCGTAGCTTATTTTAACCATGCAGCAAACCTTTTAAAATATTTTGATAAATTACTGAAAAAAAACAACAAATAAGTGACTTTAAACCGTTTAACTGATTGTATTAATCGGTCAAACTTTAAACTTCTAAACTACTGTGTTTACAGCAAGATGTTAAACGAATTTAGTATTTTGACAAGACGAATAAAATTATAATAGGCCATTTTTGTACAACCTAAAAAAAAAAATCCTCTGCCACACTTGTTCCTATTGTGTTGTAAAGGTTAAACGAATTGTATCCTGACAAGACGAATAAAAATAAGGAATACAATTTTTGTACATATTTATTTTCTCTCTGACACTTTTTTTCCTACTGTGTTGGCAGCAAAACATTTTGCTGTTAATAAAAGACTCTTGACAAGACGAATAAAATAGCAAATACAATTTTGTGCAGACTACACTCTTATTTGTTAGCCTATCTCTCTTTCAGTAGAGGGAATTTAAATGTGTGATTCTGGAAGCGAGATTTAAATTTAGCGGGAACGGTCGGGTCGGGAAGAAAATTATTCAAAGCGGACAGCGGGTGAACAAAGAGTGAATATATGGCAGGATAGGGTGGGTGCGGGATAAAACCTCGCGGGAGCGGGACTTAAAAAACAGTCCCGCGCAGACCTCTACATTGTAGTACGGTGATTTTCTCTTCAGTGCGCGGCGCGAGCAGGACAACAATGCAGAATATTAATAACTATGACTGTGACGGTCATATACATAACATCATAATGAGAACACTATTATAATAAAACGCTGTGATTTTTTTTTAGTGTTTAGTTGTTTCTGCAGATGTGTTTTTGTGCAGATAGCCTAGGCTATAAGTCATAATATTAACGTTATGTTATATAAATAACTAAGCATATTCTATATGAGATAAATGAGTGAAATCCCATTGATTTAAAACCTGCTATCATATGCTTCATTCTACTGGTCATCTTCAGCGCGTGCAGCTCAAAACAGAAATGCAGAACATTATAACTACGGTCATATACATAACGTTATAATGAGCACTACTGTAAAAAATGTTGTGAATTCCTAAGGGTTTCGCTGACGTTTAATGTTAACTATCTTTTAATCAAAACATAAAACATTATTTACCCCGTTTGTATCTGCGAGGCGTCCGTTACACATTTTCCCTGTGTATATATGACTGTTAAATGTCTAACTTGACTCTTGGTAATGTATTTTGCCCCACCCCCAAACATATGATTCGACTATCAGTCGACTATCGGCATGATTTGAAAATTCCGATTCGACTATGAAAATCCTTAGTTTTTACTTTCACTTTCTGTAGCTTAATGAATTGACTGGAGTTTAAAACTTCTTCACGGGCATTACGCTCATGAAGTTTGCAAATTGTTTGTGTGGTATGCACTGGCTCGCCTTCATGGTTTAAAACTGAAATATTTATAATTTTGCGACATGTTTGTCTTTATCACTAATTGCAAAATGATGGACAATGGTTCACATTTCCCGTGATAACATTATTTATGGTGTAGGCGAAATGAGGGAAAAAGCACTGAGTTTAGGGCAGTCGGTTCATAGCTTTACTTCATTTATGCGATACCCTCACGAGGAGCGACATGTCAGAAATTCATCCGACCGTCCGATTGCCTGTCGGGAGAGACTTATCGCTTCTCGTTTCCTCCTGTACACTGCACGAACACTGCACGACAAACGACGCACGACAAAGCTGAAATTCAGCCCGACTCAAAAAAGACTCGCACGAGTCAGCATTCGGCTCAAAATCGGATGAAAATCGCAGTGTATGCCCGGCTTAATAAACATCAAACTGAGACAAAGACAAGGGGAGAACTGAGGGCTTATAAAGACAGACAAACTAAGGAGCAAACGAGATGATTAATAGAACACAGGTGATCAGACTGAAAGATAATTAACTAACTAATGGGAACAGAAACAAACCAAATAAGGAAAAACAGGAACTAAACAGACATACACGTTACAGTCACCAGTGTTTGATTGAAATTATTTAAAAATCTAAATGTTCTTAAGCTTGTATATTAATGGATATAGCATATTAAACTCATTTTAAATGCATAGCAATACATTTTATTAGAAAAAAAAACAAGCATTTTAACAAATTCTGCCTCTTGTTTGCCACCCCAATTGAAGAATGACCCAAAAAGTATTTCATGTTATTTTAGTGTTTTAGTGATGTTAAAAGTTTTGAGGACAAAATACCTAGCAGCAGCTCTAATCCAGTCAGCAGATCAGAGAAAGAACAATTCACACGAAACTCAGGTAATCAGTTACTAACCAGCACTGATAGCAGCAAAGACCGTTAATAATACATTACAACATTATTTATTCTGAATTAAGTTCTAATGTACATGCTGGAAATCCACAAATCACTTGCATCCATAATGATATTCTCTAAATTACACCGGTTAGGTTGTTAAACATGTTTATTACAAACAGATGTCAACTGGCCAGAACTCTACATTTAGTCTCTGCAAAATCAGCAATGAAGGGAGATCCTGAGGAACAGTCATATTTACCTGCAGAAGAGTAACACTTTTTTACTTACCCGTGAGACAGTGTAAATGTGAAGATGACACAGATGCAAGGCTCCAGGTTCTTGATCTGAGATGTGGCCAGAATCTCCTTGTTTTGAATGAGGTTTGGAGATAATGATGTAGACTGAGACACAATATCACAACTAAAACGAGGGTTGAGTCCCCTTTAAAGTTCAGCGACTTTTTTCTTTTATTCAAACTGGACACTTAACATGGGTTGAAGCTCTTAATTTTGAGCTCTCAAACTTCTCAAAGTACACCAGACTGATTAACTTAGCTTTGAAAATGTACAAATAGTTTTTTCCAGATAAGAAACTGTTCTAACGGTCTCAAGTCATAATAAAAAATAATCATAAAATATTGTTAAAAAAAAGATGGCCATCTTAACTCATAGTTAATAACATTCCATTATTTAAAGAATTAAAGTTCCCCCAAGTGTGTTGCCAATTTTTATTTTTATTTTTGAGACTATGTTGTGTGGACCTCGGTCCCTCTAGGTGTGTAGAGTTGAACTTGGAGCATTTCTTTGTGCACTTTGCTGTCAGAGGTGGTCACCGTGTGCCTGACCCACCCCTCAAACATCATTGGGCAATGTTTAACATTCATGTATACATGAATGTTAATTAAGTTCCATTAATAGGTGGAATTCCTATTAATGGAATTCACTTACCATTAATAGGTAAGTGAATGAATGAATGAATGAATAGGTAAGTGTGCATACTTTACATGTACAAACAGCACTTATTAAGCATATGGGTAGTTGACAAATAGCCAGTAAAAAATTTTTTTTTGTAAAAGACCATTTTTGAAGTAGAAATGCATATATTTATGTAGTGTGAAGTCTGGTCTTTGAGAAAATAGAAAGGGTCCCTAAATTCGTCAATTGTTTCATTGTTTTTTTTTAATTTTTACTGAACTGTCCCATAAATTTGTCCTATGGTGTGACATAGCAAAAATTAAGAAAAAAAAACCCTCTTAATAATACATAAATAGTATGAGAGAGATTTATCTTCATTGTTATACACTTATATTCATATAGTGTTATTTATTTAATGAAATTATAATCAACATAATTTTTCCCCCGACTTGTTGGACAATTTCAAGACAAACTGTCATTCGTTCAAAATTGCTGAAAATTATACCATCTTAAGTTGAGTGATATTTGTATATCCCCTATTGCAACACTCAACTGTTTTTTTAAAGATATTTATATCTTAAAAAGATAAGATAAGATATATTTTATGTATCACACCATAGGACATTACGTCACAACATTGAACATTACGTCACATTAAAGGACAGAAATGGTAGTTATTAAAGTATTTCTATTTAATCTGGAACATGTCAAATGAGAAAGAAAGTTTAGTTTTGATACAAACAATATCAACATGTGTTTTTAAACAAAAAATTAATCAACAAAATTCAGTCTCGTAGTCAATCAGTACGTTACTGAAACTCTTCTAGCCCCCCGCTGCACGTGCAGCACAGCTAAATATGATTGATATTTATGATACAGCTAAATATTATTGATATATGACTGAAACTATACTCATTAAAATGTGAATGATTTTTTAAAAACTATATAGCTACTCTTTTTAAGGCATGATTTTGATTTTATTTACTTTCTGCGTCGTTCTCTTAGGATCTCCTCACTTCTGCGTGGATCTGTTAATTTTCTATCTATATTTCCGTATCCTCTCTCTTCCACTAATTTCTCTCCCTCAATTATTTCTGTTTCAAAAACAAAGTATCACATTTTATACTTATTTTCATGATAATTTATAACAGTACAAGTTTTCTGCAAAAACATCAGAAAATAGTTTAATGTAATTATTGCATTTAAGAACACTGAAAATGATAAAAAAAGAATAAAAATTATAAATCTTATAATTAATTAAAATGCTTTTTAAAGAGACCTAGCTCTCTGGTGTGACGTCTTTCCTGTGGTGTGACAGTACAGGCGTCACACCGGAGGACATTTTCTGTCACACCACAGGACGGTTTCAGTCTTTTTCTGTCAATTAATGACCTTGCTATTCCTAGCTAACCTGTCATTAGAGGTAAGCAAGACACATTTGCATAATGTTCCATGATTATGTAGTTTAACATGCAGTTTTTATTTAAAAAAATATATAATTTAGGTTTGTCACACCAAAGGACAACAAAACGTAACGCTTTTGTAGTGGTTCCAAAAAAAGTTAAATATTTGAACAATTCTGAGAGAAAAATTGACCACGTGCTCATGTCATGGCTTCAGTAACACAATCCTTCAACTAATTATAGTTTTCTCTGGAATTGGACGATTTAAAATCAGGATATGGTGTCACACCAGAGGACATGGTTTTCAGAGACAAAATGTATCAAGTTCCTACGCTTTCAGAAATATGTGGATGAAAAAAAAAATTGCCATTTACTAAAATAGACACTTGTACAATTATGCCGGGAGGTATTTATGCATTTTTTTATGCTTTTCTTTTTAATTTATAAAAATTTAAATTTATTGAACCATGCTTGGGACAGTCACACCATAGGACAATTTTGAGATTTGGCTCAAAAATTTCAACAATTTAATAACACTGTCCTACATGGACCTGTTGTTATAAAAGCTGCAAATAAATGTTTAACCATTTACAGCATTTTAAATAATGACACTATTCATTATATTCATTTTTATCTTGTGGGACAGTAAAAATGCCATGTCACATCAACAACCCATTCACTAAAGATGAATCAAATAATGCAGTTTAACATTTATTATTTTACTCGCATCCATGTATAATCTTTCACTTACATTGCAGCATTTGTCTCAGAAAGACAGAAGTCAAAGCTTTTTCAGATATTAGATTTCATGGTGTTATAAAGCTGTGTGTGAATGTAAAAACCGGCAAAGTTTCAAAGTTTCATAATCACAAAGGTGTGCCTTGGGACAAAAAAAACTATTGAGAACAACTGAGCTATAGCAAAGCAGATGGTCAGGTGCCGCCAAAAATAAAATGCCAAAAAAAATTCAAAATTATAAAGAGGCAAAGAATGCCAAAGAACTTCAGTGTGAACGTAACCTTCATTTCACAGAGATGCATATTTTCTGGTGCCATTTAAAAACAACAAAATCATCCCCAGTCATGTCACGCTATCTCTAGTAGAGAATAGCACATTTCTATGGACCCTACACAGTTAATAGATGTAAGGAATTTGCATGTGTGAATCAAGGGTTACGTCTGAATCTCTTTCCACACTAATCGCTTCTCTCGAGTGTGAATTCTCATGTGTGACTTGAGATTTCCATTTTGTAAAAAGCTATCCCCACACAGTTCACGGGTGAAAGCCTTCTCTGTAGTATGAAGTCTCACATGAGTGTAGAGGCTTACTTTACAACTGAAACTCTCTCCACACTGATGACACACAAAACAGTTCTCTCTTGAATGTTCACTCTTCGTGTGCGAATTAGGGGTTTCATTGTATTTGAAACTATTTCCAGACGGATCACGTGCGAACGACTTCTCTCCAGTGTGAACTCTCATGTGGGACTTGAGGCTTTCTTCATATTTGTAACTCCTTTCACACTGATCACACGTGCATGGCTTCCCTGAATGAATGGTTGTGTGTTGATCAAGGGTTCCTTTTGTGAGGAAACTCTTTCCAGTGTTGGCATGTGAACGGCTTCTCTCCGGTGTGAATTTTTATGTGTTGTTTAAGGTTTGCTTTTAATGTGAAACTCCTTCCACAGTGTTGGCATGTGAACGGCTTCTCTCCAGTGTGAACACTCATATGGGATTTAAAATTGTTTTTAGATCTGAAACTCTTTCCACATTGATCACAAGTGAACAGCTTCCCTCCGGCGTGAATGGTTACATGTTTATTAAGATTTCCTTTTTTAGTGAAACTCTTTCCACACTGATCACATATGAACGGCTTCTCTCCAGTGTGAATTATTACATGTTCATTAAAGCTTCCTTTTAGTGTGAAACTCTTTCCACAGTGTTGGCATGTGAATGGCTTCTCTCTAGTGTGAATTTTCATGTGTTCGTTAAGGTTTACTTTTAGTGTGAAACACTTTCCACATTCATGGCAAGTTAAGTAACTGGGAGGTTTGGTCTTCTGAACCGAATTTGTTTCAGTCGGTATGGATTTTTTTCCAACAAAGAAATCATGTCTCTCATTTTGATCTTTCTCTTCTATTTCTTTCAGTTCTTGACTCTCTTCTTTTATTGCCATTAAGTCTAAACTGAAAAAAGGACAAATAGAAGTTAATTGAGTTTAATGGCTCAAAGCAACAGAGCAAAACCAAGATAAAAGTATTAAAACATCAAAACTAACATTAGGCAACAAAACTGGGTTATTATAGACCAATCCTGAATCTGCCATTCAGGTCTAAAATATTAGAAAAATATTAGTCCCCTTCACTTTGCACTGGTACTTGTGAACAGTTTCAGTCAGGATTTAAACACCATAATTATTGAAGTGTAGGGGATGTATAGTTAAGACCCAAGGACCAGATACAGTATGTTGAACTAAGACCAGGAGTCAGAGATGCAATTAATTGAAGAAAAATGTTATGAAGAAAAATAGTAAATAGTTTGCTGTTTCATCAGCAGAAGTCACTCGCGAGGAGTTCATAGGACACTTTGCTATATAGACTGTTTTACCGAACATATACGCTTACTACATTTCTGGACCTGGGGACATTACAGTTGTGTTGCTGTCTGTGGGAGGGTCTGAGAGCTGTCAGATTTAATCAAATATCTTAATTTGTGTTCCGTTTAACCTCAAACTCCATCACCCCGAACGTAGGAGCCCCGCAGGGTTGTGTCCAGAGTCCCCTGCTCTACTCTCTCTACACACATGACTGCGTATCCTCTCACAGATCCACATCTATTATCAAATTTGCTGATGATACTGTGGTTCTGGGCCTCATTTCCAACAATGATGAGACTGCATACTTGAGTGAGGTAGAGAGACTAACATCATGGTGCCAGGACAACTGTCTCTCTCTGAATGTGAGCAAAACTAAAGAGCTGATTGTGGACTTCAGGAAGAGACAGCAGCGGCCCTACACTCCTCTTATGATCAGCGGGACCCCTGTGGAGAGGGTGAGCAGCTTCAAGTACCTCGGTGTAAACATCTCCGAGGACCTGACTTGGACTACACACATTCAAACACAGGTTAAGAAAGCCAGGCAAAGACTGTACCATCTGCGACAGCTGAGGAAATTCAGAGTCTCACCAGCAATCCTGAAAACTTTCTATTCAGGGACCATAGAAAGTGTATTGACTCAGTGCATCTCAGTGTGGTATGGAAACAGCTCCAGTCAAGACTGCAAGGCCTTGCAGAGAGTTGTGCGCTTAGCTGAGCGTATCTCTGGGTCTGCTCTCCCCTCTCTGCAGGACATCTACCTCAAACGCTGCAGAAGCAGAGCTGTCAAAATCATCAAAGACTCAAATCACCCTGGAAACTGTCTATTCACTCTCCTGCCATCTGGTAAGCGCTTCCGCAGCCTGATGGCAAAAACTGAGAGACTTAGGAGGAGTTTCTTCCCCCAGGCCATCAGGCTCCTTAACTCAAACTCAGCCTCTTAACACCATCATGACTTCACTTATTAATCACTAACAATCAGTTAGATATTCACACTTATTATTATCTACCTCATACTGACAGTGTCATTTGCACACATCACTTTCTGTGTTTTGGTATCTTATTTTTTTATTAATTTTTTTGGTATTGCTGCTACATGTCAACCATGTACAACCTATTTGCACATTCCTCTCTTGTACAGTCATGCTTATCTTAATATTTAAGTCTACAGTATACTGTCATGCACATTATTTTATATTTTGTTCTTTATATCTTTTTTTATTCATTTCATTTTATGTATACTGCTTTGTGTTGTATTCTATAATATTTGCACTGTCCATGGAGCGGACCTGACTCACATTTCACTGCTGGTTATATACTCTCTGTATAATCGTGTATGTGACAAATAAATCTTGAACTTGAATGAAGGTCTCACGGGTTTGGAACGACATGAGGGTGAGTAATTAATGATAGAATATTAATTTGAACTAACCCTTTAAAGGGACAGTGCTAAACATGTTGCCAACTATCATTAAAGGGATAGTTCACCCTAAAAAAAATATTTTGGTCATTATTTACTCAATCAATATGTTGTCCCAAACCTGTATTAATTTCTGTCTTGTGCTGAACACAATAAGATACTTTGAAGAATGTGGGTTACCAAACAGTTGCTGGTCCACATTGAATTTGATAGTAGGAAAAAAATACTATATAAATCACTGGGGACTAGCGACTGTTTGTTTTTCCACATTCTCCAAAATAGCATTTATTAGGGCTGCACGATATATTGAATGCGATTGTCATGCTCATCTTGTCAGTAAAGCCGGTTCTGTGATTATTAATATATCTCCATCACCTGTTTTCAAATGGAGCGGCATTTAATACACAGAGCCGTAGTTCACTGACAAGCTGTGCAATTCGCGCTCAGAATTGCAGATGAATTGCCTGCGATATTGAACGTCAAAGACTGAGACCTTTTAACCTTTCTCTGGTCTTCACAGAACATGCCTCTTTTTCTCCACAGAATTACACTCAGAGACCGTCTTTTCCATATGCACCAAAAATCATCTTAAAAGGATATTTCTATGCATAACCCCATATTATGTATGTAACCCACACATTAGACTACCATGTTTTAAGCACATATTATGTATGTCTTTTTAATAACTATTGAATGACTTTAAGGGTTATTCGTGTTTGGTATGTATGAGTTTGACAATTCTAGCTTGAAACGTTTCTTCCAATTGATTCTGTCAAATGTATCATGTTCTGGTTATAGAAATCACATCCAAAAGTATACTTTGCAAGAGCGTGTAAAATTGTGACTGACCATGACATGTTGATTTATTGATTGGGTGGAGAAACAAAGCAACATCCCCAGCTAAGATCATTTCTAATTGGTCAAGACAACCATTGGGAGGTGTCAAAAAGCAGAGTTTAAAAACCCAGGACACCATCTTCTGCTCTTCTCTCTTTTGCCACCGCGTTTTGACGCTGCTCTCTGAGCGTGCTCTGACCTACGTGCCAGCTGCCACCACAATAAGAAGAAAAACCACCACCTAGTCTCGTTACATCCTTTTATTCTTTTTTACTTTAGTTTCTTTCTTTCCGTGGAGTTTCGTGTTCTAAAGTAAGTTTGCTGCAAAGTTCAGTCCGACTGCACTCGCTTCAAACTTAAACCAGACCAACTCCGCATCTTCAGCCAACGCCCAAGACGTCACTTCAAAGACTATTGAACTTCCAGCCAATCAGCAACCTCGGGATTCGGAAACCCCCCCTGTGAGGACTACAAAAGGGAATCCCAGAGGCAAAACAAGCAAGTATCCTCCAGACTTTTGCTGAGTCGGTGCAGTTTAATACAAATTTTAGCCTCATTGAGAAACTCAATGCGAGGGTTAAGTGATTGAAGGTTGTTCAGGTCTATGCAATAACACATATTGCTGTAAACTTGGGATTTCACATTTTCATTCTCTTAAACTCATATTTTCCTTACTTTCTCTCTTTCTGCAACGTGTGAATGCGTGTGTTCATGTGTTAGATTAGTTTACATGTCTTAGATTTATCCAATAAAGTCTTATTTATATTGAAAAGAAGTGTCTTGTGTTTTGTGCTCACAAGTTAATGTCTTAATCTGCCGATCTTGTTACTGTGCTATTTAATAGTGTCACTATCACTATATTTTGGATTTTAATAACCAGTGCAGAGTTGATGTTATACGGCTCGTTCAGTGAATTGCTGCAGAATCAGCGATCATTTGTGAAACAGCGAGTCTGTTCAAATTCCCTATAAAATCATAAATGATTCCCTTTGAGCTAAATTGACCTGCTTATGTTATATTATATATTAACATCTTGCATCCATAAGAAAGTATAAATACACTATGCGTGAAACAGGAATGCACAGTATCTTTAATGAAAATCCTGTTTTTTACACTTTGACTCCAGATAAAATAAGTTTACATGATTAATTATTTAGGCATTATGAAGGATCAAGTCTTAATTTGTATTCTTCAAATTTTATGTAATATGCAGAATATCCTATGCACATTTGAGAAGAATAGAACAATTATAATAGCAGAATAACCTTTATACACTTTATTCCTGACATATTAAATAAGATTACGGTCAAGTTATCATAAATACTTTCAATTATTTTTAAAATCCTACATAAAATGAAAGAAACTAACAGTTTTCATTGTTTTCTATTCAGAAATTGATTCCGAGTTTAATGTTACTAAAATAATTGTTTTGTTTAGGCTACTTCTGTATTACTTTTTCTAATTTAATGCATGTTGTAATAAATAATAAAAAAGGCCAACTTGTCAAGAAAAACCAGGATCTGTTTGAAGGCAGCATCAGTATTACTCTGGTCATGTGATCTCAACATGTCTGTCCACATGAAGTGACCCGCTCCATGTGACCCGCTTAAAAGCTCGTTAATTAGGACACTCGTATCACATTCCTCAAAAAATATAATTCATTTGTGTAGATCTGGACATTTTAACAAGGAAAAGACTGAGTTCAGCTTTGAGAATGAAACCAACCTGTTTGTTCCTCAGTCTCTTCTTGCTTCAAGCTGAATACTTCTGCAATCCTCAGGTCTTCACTCTCCTGTTTAATAAACGCCATCTCGCTTCACCAGGAGGATTTCTGTGTCTGGAAATAAATAAACCCAAACTAAATCTCTCCAGTCAGTCAAAGTGAGAGTTAATGTCCTTAAATCACTCAAAACTAATGCTAAAAATTAATAAAAGAACAAATTATACAAACACTTAAACACACTTGGAAACAAAAATGCAGGAATTATTTCAACAATAAACGTAAAACAATGTACACCCAAAACAATAAAGCATATCTACATGACCACAGTGATTCGAGCGCTTCAACTGAATTATTTGGCTCAAGTGACTCTAGTGATTTTAAAAAGCTTCGTTTCTCTCATCACTACTTGATTTGTGTTTATGATAAACTGTTTATGAGGCTGTGTTCCAGTCCAATTTTTTGCGCCCTTCCCTCCGTCTCGCTCACTCAGATGTATAAACATTGCTTATATTGCATGAGTGCCCACTATCACCCCTTGAAATGCACAGTCTACATAGCTAAGTTTTTTGTTTGTTTGTTAAATTTTGAATAGGATATAATGGGTAAGTGCTAGTATTAATTGGTCAGGTGCTAATGAAAAAGATGTGTCTTTATAGATGTTTTTTGAAAATGGCTAAAAGACTGCTGGGATTGAGATAGATAGGCGGGTCGTTCCAGCAGCTGGGCACAGTCCAGGAGAAGGTCCATGAGTGATCCTGACGTCATAGATCACGTGCTTTTGGCAAAACGAATCAAGCTCCGCTTCAATGTGAGATGTTTCTTTTTTTTGATGCAAGCTTCGAAGCCTCGGTGTCGAACGTCACATCACTAGAGCAAACTATATATATATATACTGCAGAGCAAACTAATATATATATACATATACACACACAGGTGTATCTAAAAAAATTGGAATATCGTGAAAAAGTCGATTTTTTTTTTTACTTATTTCAAAAAGTGAAGCTTTCATATATTCTAGATTAATTACATGTAAAGTAAAACATTTCAAAAGTGTTTTTGTTTGTTTTAAATTTGATGATTAGAGCTCATTAAAGTCAAATATCCAGTCTCATTAGCAAACTAAATTAAGAAACTCTGGTATCAGAATTAGACTTTTCGACTTGAGAGACATTCACGTCTCATTTCTGATCGGGAAACGTTTAAGTTATATTTATATCACAATGCAGTGGTTACCTCTCATTTCAAAAGGCTATGAAAGATCAACACTGAATGTTATTTCTGTTCCTGAACACCTACAAAGACCTAAAGCATCATTTGATTAGTATGTTTATTTGTACACCAGACTAACACAAACGAGTGTCCCACGGTTCAGGAGATTATCTGGTGTTATCTGTTTCTCAGAAGTGTGTCTAAAAGTGAAGTGTTCTCGATAGAGAGCGAAACCTCACAAAAACAACCTTCACTATTGTCAGATAAAGCGTTAATCAACAAAAACAACCTTCACTATTGTCAGATAAAGCGTTAATCATGTTACACTCAAAAACAAATCATTCGTTTTACAGTTCGTGTAGAAAGTATACTAACTCCTGAACAGTTTCCATCGATTTTAACACTTTAAACGAACACAAACAAACCTTTCTTCAGCCGGATCTCGAGAGAGCAGCGCGGGGGGGTGACGTCACAGCGTCCAGGCTGCCAAAATAAAAGTCATAAAAAAAAGTCCCTTTCAAAGCTTCTGTCTAAAATCACATTCTGTGAACAAAACAAGTGCTAGATTATATATAGTAGGCAGAATTTTAACAACTGGTGTAGAATCCAGGGTTATACAGCATTAAAATGCAAACAATGTGATTTAATAGTTTTAACAGCTCTTTATGTGCTACCTTATAAAGTATGTGTATTATTTATTATTAGTATTTATAAACACAAACTGCTCTTTTCTCAGGATATTTACACATTTATTTTGCCATATCCAGAGCCACAAATATATCTGCCTAAACACAACACGTGTCAGCGCAGCACACCCTGCTGAAAAAACAGCTAACACCAGCCTAAGCTGGCCAGGCTGGTTTTAGCTGGTCTCCCAGCCTGGTCATAGCTAGTTTATCAGGCTGGTTTTAGAGGGGTTTTGACCACATTTTTAGCTGGTCAGGTTGGTTTTAGCTGGACAGGTTGGCTGGTCTTAGCTGGTCAGGCTGGTCTTGGCTGGTTTTAGCTGGTCAGGTTGGCTGGTCAGGCTGGTTTTAGCTGGTCAGGCTGGCTGGTCTTAGCTGGTCTTGGCTGGTTTTAGCTGGTCAGGCTGGTCTTGGCTGGTTTTAGCTGGTTTCAGCTGGTCAGGTTGGCTGGTCTTAGCTGGTCAGGCTGGTCTTGGCTGGTTTCAGCTGGTCAGGTTGGCTGGTCTTGGCTGGTCAGGCTGGTTTTAGCTGGTTTCAGCTGGTCAGGTTGGCTGGTCTTGGCTGGTCAGGCTGGTTTTAGCTGGTTTCAGCTGGTCAGGTTGGCTGGTCTTGGCTGGTCAGGCTGGTTTTAGCTGGTCTTGGCTGGTTTTAGCTGGTCAGGCTGGCTGGTCTTAGCTGATCTTGGCTGGTTTTAGCTGGTCAGGCTGGTCTTGGCTGGTTTTAGCTGGTTTCAGCTGGTCAGGTTGGCTGGTCTTAGCTGGTCTTGGCTGGTCAGGCTGGTTTTAGCTGGTCAGGCTGGTCTTGGCTGGTTTAAGCTGGTCAGAGACCACCCAGATAGCAAACTGACATAGAATCAGTGTAGTTTCTCGTGGCATCAAAACAATGTTGATTTTCTGCTTGTTTTAAAAATCTCACATACTTAATAATAGATACATTAGTAATAATGTATTAAACACACATCACATTTAGTCATAATTTCTTTATTTATACAAAATATACAGTTACAAATACATGTTTAAAGCATACAAACCTTCTGTATACAAAGCTTCTATATTAGACTAATATAGAAATTAAAACTAAGTTATTTGTATTATCAGATCAGGGATGTAAACTAATCAGGTCAGGTTTGAAAAAGGTGATGAACATGTAACCCACAATTTACTTTCACTACTTACTACTCACATTTTCAAAAACTCTTTGGGTCTACACGAATCACGTAAATGATCTATTTTGGATTCAAAATGACAATTTTCACTTAAAGGTGATAAGTTTGCATCCCTGAATATTCAGTTGTTTATGTCCCTTTGTTATATTTGCACACAGTACATCTATTGTATCTAGTATTATTGTAGCGAAACTGAGCACTTGTGACAGTAGAATTTGTAGAGAATATTTCACTTAAGAAAATGTTTTAGGAGTTGTTTCTTTCTCTCTCACAAACACAACAAAACAGTTGTTGTCAGTCAAAATCTTCATTGCAGGTGTATAAATCCTATTCTACAAATCACAAATGAAGAACTTCACAGGCTCAGTTATACCTGATTTATGCAGGGATATATTTCATTTTTTCCAGAATATTCTGTAATATTAATTTTGTCATATTATTTAATTATTTTTTCCTGAAATGTGTTTATTAGAACTGAACATTTTTTTACAGACTTTATTAGAATTTAACTTTTTTTTTTTTTTTGTGGTATATCTTTCTTAAAAAAAAAACTATGAAGTTTGTAAAGAAACATCCATAAAAGTGACTTATATCCCTCTAATTTAGCCTAGAATATTGAATGTGAAATAGTAGCACTCATAAAAAAATATGTAGCCACTGTACATTTCTTGCCAAAACCATATTTCTACAGTGCAAAGTAATTTCAGGGTGGTGTTGTGTCGATTGATTAATAATGACACGATCATGTCAGAATTCTGTGTCAAATTAAATGGGTCAAGGGCCACATGCTGTGTTTATCACTGGATAGAGCGCAACTATGCATGTGGGATCTCACATACTGATATGTCACGTGAGATCTCACGTATCAGTTCTCATTTCTTACAGTCGTCAGAATTATTGGCACCCTTAATAAATAAGATCAAAGAAGCCTGTAAAAAATAAATCTGTATTGTTTATACTTTGATCTTTCATTAAAAATAAATAAATAAAATAACAATCACAAAAATCTAACCTTTCAATAAGTAAGAAAAATAATAATAAAATAAAATGAAACGGGTATGTGATCAGTTAGAGACAAAAAAGCAGGAAAATATCACCACGCCCACAAGCCACGCCCCCCTGCACTTATTATTAAAAATATATATTTTAGCACATTAAAAAAATACATACTATTGTCCTGTAAAAATAGAAAGCAGCATTTAATAATCATGATAATAATATAATATAATATAATAATAAAGTATTAATATAAATGTTATTATTAAAGTACCTTAAAGTATAAATCTCTTCTGCTCATCAAGGCTGCATTTATTTGCTCAAAATATTATGAAATATTATTATAAAAAAAAAAAAGTGGAAATGTAAAAAAAATGTTTTTTGTCATGAATCCAGCCCATGAACTTCTGTCCAGCCACCTCTAGAGGTCACTCACCCACCACATGGACTTTCACACCACAGTCAGTCAGTCACAGATCACTCAAGGACTACATTTCCCATCATCCACTGCACCAACACAGCTGTTTGCACTGATCACGCACACACCTGTTTTCCATCTCACAATCACCAGCACCCAATCACACACACACACACACACACACACTATATAAACCATGGACTTCCTCTCACACACTGCCGAGTATTGTTTAGCCTAGCTACCCTACAAAGCGTTTCCCTGCATCCCTAGTTGGTATTCCTGTGTTTTGATTCCTGCCCGTGTTCTTGGATTGTTCTCTCTGCCTAGCCCTCTGGATATTGTACGCCGATCGCCGACCCACGCTTGCCCTTGGATTATTCTTGTGTCTTGCCCATGCCATACCTGTTTGCTACTGACCGACCCTGCCTGTATTGACCATGTATAATAATAAAAGCTTGCAAATGGATCCGCATGTCTCACGTCTCGTCAGCCGCGTAACAGAATACTCGGCCCAACCAGGATCCAGCGGCTTTTCTAACAGACTCTGGTCAGGTATGGACGCAGCCTATCGACTATGTGGTTTGCGTCAAGGGAGTTTATCCATAGAGGAGTACGTCTCACAATTTTGCCTATTATCCAACGAGGTAAATTTTGATGAGGTTGCATTGAAAGACATTTTTCGTTTTGGACTGAATGAACCCGTAAAATCCTGGTTACCCGAAGGACGGTTTAAGGCTAGTTTAAGGGATTTTATGGACTATGCTTTGCTGCGTGCTGGCTCTTCGTTCACGGCGTCCGTATCTGAAATGGTGGATGCGCCAGAATGCGTTCACAAAATGGCGGCCACACCAACACCCTGTCATGTCAGTGCTGCCAGCTATGAGTCAATTCAAGTCACCGCTGATGTTAAAGAGTCAAGTCAAGTCACCGCTGCTGCTAAGGAGTCAAGTCAAGTCACCGCTGCTGTTAAAGAGTCAAGTCAAGTCACCGCTGCTGTTAAAGAGTCAAGTCAAGTCACCGCTGCTGTTAAAGAGTCAAGTCAGGTCACCGCTGATATTAAAAAGCCAAGTCAAGTCACAGCCTATGTTAAAAGGTCAAGCCAAGCTACAGTTGATCGTCACAAGTCAAGCCAAGCTACAGTTGATCGTCACAAGTCAAGCCAAGCCACTGTGGATCATCATGAACTCACCCAGCTCACAGCTGACCAGCCAGAGCCACATCACGCCTCAGCTCAACAGCCAGATCCACAACACGCCTCAGATCATCAGCCAGAGTCAGTCCACGTCACCGCTGACCAGCCAGAGTCAGTCCACGTCACCGCTGACCAGCCAGAGTCAGACCACGTCACCGCTGACCAGCCAGAGTCAGACCACGTCACCGCTGACCAGCCAGAGTCAGACCACGTCACCGCTGACCAGCCAGAGTCAGACCACGTCACCGCTGACCAGCCAGAGTCAGACCACGTCACCGCTGACCAGCCAGAGTCAGACCACGTCACCGCTGACCAGCCAGAGTCAGACCACGTCACCGCTGACCAGCCAGAGTCAGACCACGTCACAGTGGAACAACCAGAGTCTCTTCAAGTCTCAGCCGAACTGCCAGACTCTGTCACACCGAGAGATTCAAGGTCAGTCCTTCAAGTTCTCCGGTTGATATCCAGCGTGAGGGATGCACAGCTGGTGTCTGTACGAACTGCTAGTATCCCCAAATCCACTCACCTTGGCCCTCCTGTTCCTGAACTGATTTCCCTGTCTGAAGCGCTTCCCAGGGTGGGGATTGCACTATGTTGCATTTGGGCCACATACACCACCACGTTACTGCCCCAGGGGAAGGCATCTGCCGCAGAACCTCCCCAAGCGGTGGTGCTCGCCTCAGTCCCTTGCAAGGTGGTGGCGCCCAGCAATATACTCTCACCCGGTGATGGTACCACCGTAGAACCTCCAGAGGTGGCGGTGTTAGCTGCAGAACCTCCAGAGGTGTCGGTGGTATCCTCCTATGAGCTCTCATCCTGTCCTGTCACGGCTATGGAGGCCGTCTGTGAACTCTCGCCCTGTCCTGTCACGGCTAGGAAGGCCGTCTGTGAGCTCTCACCCTGTCCTGTCACGGCTATGGAGGCCGTCTGTGAGCTCTCATCCTGTCCTGTCACGGCTATGGAGGCCGTCTGTGAACTCTCGCCCTGTCCTGTCACGGCTATGGAGGCCGTCTGTGAGCTCTCATCCTGTCCTGTCACGGCTATGGAGGCCGTCTGTGAGCTCTCATCCTGTCCTGTCACGGCTATGGAGGCCGTCTGTGAGCTCTCATCCTGTCCTGTCACGGCTATGGAGGCCGTCTGTGAGCTCTCATCCTGTCCTGTCACGGCTAAGGAGGCCGTCTATGAACTCTCGCCCTGTCCTACCCCGGCCATGGAGGCCATCTATGAACTCTCGCCCTGTCCTGACACAACTAAGGAGGCCGTCGGTGATTCCCTGTCCGGCCCTGTCATGGCTACGGAGGCCGTCTGGGATTTCCTGTCCTGCCCTGGCACGGCCCCTGAGATCGGGAAGGCTCTCCCTGTGTTGTCTGTCTCTACTCTCCCTGTGTTGTCTGTCTCTGCTCTCTCTGTGTTGTCTGTCTCTGTTTCCCCCAGATCTCAGACTCTGATATGGGTTCCTGCCCGGTCTGCTTTCCTGCGGTGGTCTACTGCTCCGGTCTGGGGGGGCTCCTGTCACGCCTGCTCCGCCCTGGGGGGCTCCTGTCACGCCTGCTCCGTCCTGGTGGGCCCCAGGTCCATCCGCTCCACCCTGGTGGGCTCCAGGTCCGTCTGCTCCGCCCTGGGGGGCTCTGGTCCCGTCTGCTCCGCCCTGGGGGGCTCTGGTCCCGTCTGCTCCGCCCTGGGGGGCTCTGGTCCCGTCTGCTCCGCCCTGGGGGGCTCTGGGTCCGTCTGCTCCGCCCTGGCGGGTTCTGGTCCCTTCTGTTCCGCCCTGGGGGGCTCCAGTTCCATCCTCTCCGCCCTGGCTTCCACATGGACCTGGCCCTCCGTCCCTCCCCCTGTTCCGCCTCCGTTCCACCGCCTAGGATTGTTTAGAGCGTCTGGAAGCCGCTCCTTGGGGGGGGGCTATGTCATGAATCCAGCCCATGAACTTCTGTCCAGCCACCTCTAGAGGTCACTCACCCACCACATGGACTTTCACACCACACAGTCAGTCACAGATCACTCAAGGACTACATTTCCCATCATCCACTGCACCAACACAGCTGTTTGCACTGATCACGCACACACCTGTTTTCCATCTCACAATCACCAGCACCCAATCACACACACACACACACACACTATATAAACCATGGACTTCCTCTCACACACTGCCGAGTATTGTTTAACCTAGCTACCCTACAAAGCGTTTCCCTGCATCCCTAGTTGGTATTCCTGTGTTTTGATTCCTGCCCGTGTTCTTGGATTGTTCTCTCTGCCTAGCCCTCTGGATATTGTACGCCGATCGCCGACCCACGCTTGCCCTTGGATTATTCTTGTGTCTTGCCCATGCCATACCTGTTTGCTACTGACCGACCCTGCCTGTATTGACCATGTATAATAATAAAAGCTTGCAAATGGATCCGCATGTCTCACGTCTCGTCAGCCGCGTAACATTTTTTCTATTTTAATATATTATAAAATGTAATGCTATTCCTGTGATGCAAAGCAGAATTTTCTGCATCATTACTCCAGTTTTTAGTATCACATTAGAAACCATTACAATTTGATTTGATGCTCAAGAAATATTTCTGATTATTATCAATGTTGACAACAGTTTTGCTGCTTCATATTTTGTGTGGAAATGGTGATACATTTTATTTTTCAGGATTCAGTAACACTTTACAGTAAGGGTACATGAATTACCATGAATTCATGCATAAATTAAATTGTATTGAACTGTTCCAGTATCAGAACAAATGTCAGTGTTATCCACCTGCTCATGGGCGCTGTAATTTTTGTGAGGAAAACATGGAAATAATTTGTTGTTTTATCTTGCTAAGATATGCTTTCTTCTGTTTTCCACACACACTTTTATGAAAATGGATATAGTACTGTTTTTCTGGATTATAAATTCGTTTTTTTTCATCTGAAACGTGCTGCGATTTCCAAGGCGACTTATATAAAGCAATCAAGGTCAAGCGCAAAGCGGGCACATTAGGATTGGTGACGAATGAGAAAAGTCGAGTGAGTTTGTATTGTGCATTTTCCAGCAACCATGCCGCTAGTTTCAGTTTTGCTTTAAATATTTAAGCTGGGCGTTTATAATATATGTTTATAGTGAATGCCACTACAATTTGTGTTTGTTTTTTACTAATATTTTCATTCTTTTTTCTATTCTGAAACCTGCTAAATTTACAGGATTTTTTGTGGAGTGTAGGGAATATACAGGTACATCTCAAAAAATTTGAATATCGTGAAAAAGGTAAATATTTTTTATCACTCATTTCAGAAAGTGAAACCCATATATGATATGATATAGATTAATTACACATAGAGTGAAATATTTCAAGCCTTTATTTCTTGAAATTTTGATGATTATGGCTTACAGATAATGAAAACCCAAAATTCAGTGTCTCAGAAAATTAGAATATTACATAAGATCAATAAAAAAAGGATATTTTAAACCGAAATGTCAGGCTTCTGAAAAGTATGCTCATTTCTATGCACTCAATACTTGGTAGGGGCTCCTTTGCTTTAATTACTGCCTCAATTCGGCGTGGCATGGAGGTGATCAGTTTGTGGCACTGCTGAGGTGGTATGGAAGCCCAGGTTGCTTTGATAGTGGCCTTCAGCTCATCTGCATTGTTGAGTCTGGTGTCTCTCATCTTCCTCTTGACAATACCCCATAGATTCTCTATGGGGTTCAGGTCAGGCGAGTTTTCTGGCCAATCAAGCACAGTAACACCATGGTCATTGAACCAGCTTTTGGTACCTTTGGCAGTGTGGGCAGGTGCCAAATCCTGCTGGAAAATGAAATCAGCATCTCCATAAAGCTTGTCAGCAGAAGGAAGCATGAAGTGCTCTAAAATTTCCTGGTAGATGGCTGCGTTGACTGTGGACTTCAGAAAACACAGTGGACCAACACCAGCAGATGACATGGCAGCCCAAATCATCACTAACTGTGGAAACTTCACACTGGACTTCAAGCAACATGGATTCTGTGCCTCTCCACTCTTCCTCCAGACTCTGGGACCTTGATTTCCAAATGAAATGCAAAATTTACTTTCATCTGAAAAGAGGACTTTGGACCACTGAGTTATTTTTCTCCACAGCCCAGGTAAGACGCTTCTGATGTTGTCTCTGGTTCAGAAGTGGCTTGGTAGCCCTTTTCCTGAAGGCGTGGTGACTCTTGATGCACTGACTCCAGCTTCAGTCCACTCCTTGTGAAGCTCTCACAAGTGTTTGAATCAGCTTTGCTTGACTGTATTTTCAAGCTTGCAGTCATCCCTGTTGCTTGTGCACCTTTTCCTACCCAAATTCTTCCTTCCAGTCAACTTTGCATGTAATATGCTTTGATACAGCACTCTGTAAACAGCCACACCTTTCAGTAATGACCCTCTGTGACTTACCCTCTTTGTGGAGGGCTTCAATGTTCATCTTCTGGATCATTGCCAAGTCAGCAGTCTTCCCCATTATTGTGGTTTCAAAGAACAAGAGATACCCAAAATTTATACTGTATGGATGGTCATTTATTGAAACTCAAATGTAAATATTCTAATATTTTGAGATACTGATTTTTGACTTTCATGAGCTGTAAGCTCTAATCATCAAAATTAAAACAAAAAAAACTTTTGAAATGTTTTACTTTACATGTAATGAATCTAAAATATATGAAATTTTCACTTTTTGAAATAAGTTACAAGAAAAAATTTACTTTTTCACGATATTCAAACTTTTTTAGATGTACCTGTAAATACATGTTTCTAATGTTTGTAAATGTTTAATTTATTTTACATTTATTTCTGAATAAATTGATAAAATGTGTCATACATTGACTTGTGCACCAATGCTGTGTGTCATAAAGTGCTCATAAAAATAGGTAGAGATGGTAGAATTTCTAGGGGTACCAATAATTGTGTCCTACGTGTATTTGAGAAAAACATTTATTTCATAATGAGATTTTCCCCCATTTTCAATTGTTTTAGTTCAATGAAAGGTTACATTTTTGTGATTTAAAAAAAAAAAAAATATCAAAAGGATTAATAATGCAGGTTTATTTTCACAGCCTTCTTTGATCATATTTAACAAGGGTACCAACAATTCTGACCACATGTGTAATTGCATCACAACCGTTGCAAATTTTATGAAAGTATTAAGCAATCTCAAATTCTCCCCACCATTCATAAAAAGTTAGGCAGCGGCTATTTGCACTAAGTGTAACTGTCACAGGTGCTCAGTTTTGCTAAAATAATACCTTCATAGAACATGGTAGTAGTCAGCCATCCATGCAAAAGCAGAGAGGTCAGTGTGGTGTACTGTAGATACAGCTGTCCAGGCCATCTTCTGATGTACTGATGTCTTCAACTGGAAACCAAGAAAACATGCAATAAATATAGTACAGTTCAAAATCCATCATACATCACCAATATAACATGGCTGCCTAATCCTGTTCCTGGAGATCTGCCTTCCTGCAGAATTCAGATCTGGACACCCCTGCATTATGAAGTATCACATCTGGTCTCTGGTATTATAAAGTATCAATCCAAGTTTCATTTAAGATTAGCTAAGTAGAAAATATTTGTGGCATAATACTGGCATTTTCTTTTTCATATAATTTTCATTCAAGATTAGCCCTCTACGGTACGCAATATGATATCAACGAGGAAAAAAATATGTGTGATGTTTTTCTAGCTTAAAATTATATCAATAAACATTTTCATTAATTAATTATTATTATTATTTTTTTTAAGTTTGTTGCCTCGAGGCAACATTGTACCACAACGGACAAATTAAACATTTGTCATTTTCATGCATAAAAAATAAATATATTTATTGTTAACATCATTTTCTTTAACCAAATACTTGAACAGTTAGTTTTATCTAGTTTTTAATGTATTGCATATCTCATATTTAATAAAATGCAATTTCATATCCAGCTGTTGCTCTCAGGCAACATTGTACCATTGTGGATCACAAGTATAACCTAACCATCATATCAGTTATCATATCAAAACATTACAATCAGAGTTGTTTCAAGGTAAAAAATCAGCATAACCTTATCCTAATATGCACCTTATCCTTACAAGCATGCACATACACACACAAGCACATGCATGTAAAATCTCCTTCCTCACTAATGACACCTCATTGCTTGTGAAAGCTGAGAAAGCAATTCCTCTCAACAGAAAAATCATAATATGTGCAGATATAGTATCTGAATTACTATTTTTACAAATGCATTACAAAATTTTGCAAAAATGTAAATACATTTAGATAATTGTAACTCTTTTCCTTACTAATATCATATACTTGTATTATAACCTAGCAGGCCTGCATGGCCTCATGTGATTCCATTACGGTACAATGTTGCCTTGAGGCAACATGAAGTTTTTTGTAATTTAAAATACATTTGATGATATATGTGACCCTGGACCACAAAACCAGTCTTAAGTCGCTGGGATATATTTGTAGCAATAGCCAAAAATACACTTTATGGGTCAAAATTATCGATTTTTATTTTCTGCCAAAAATCATTAGGATATTAAGTAAAGATCATGTTCCATGAAGATATTTTGTAAATTTCTTACCGTAAATATACCAAACTTAATTTTTGATTAGTAATATGCATTGCTAAGAACTTCATTTGGACAACTTTAAAGGCGATTTTCTCAATATTTTGATTTTTTTTGCACCCTCAGATTCCAGATTTTCAAATAGTTGTATCTCAATCCATACATCAATAGAAAGCTTATTTATTCAGCTTTCAGATGATGTATAAATCTCAATTTCGAAAAATTTACACTTAAGACTGGTTTTGTCCTGACATTGGAAGCAAAATGGACCCCTGTGGGTCATGTGACCACTTTTTTGCATTTTCATTGATTAGTGTTTGAGTTCTACTACCCTGAGATAGCATTTATCAATTAAATGGGTGTCTCATTTTATTTTAAAACCCTGAAATAAAGTATGTTGCCTGGAGGCAACACGGTACCATATGATGCAAAATATAAAACCCCCAAACGTTTACAAACCTGATATGGATAAATACAAGAGTGGAAAACCATGTTTGTTACATAGGAAAGCCTTTCACTGATGCACTGTGAAGTGAATTTGTTGAGAAGTTCCTCCCTAAAGTAGAGAAAAAGACATCGATAACACAGTAAAACTGTATTTTCATAGTGGGTCATTTAATAAAGTCACTATATTACTTTTTAAAAGATCTCATTAATAACGAAAGGCATGTAACTGCATTTTAGGTTGATTTACAGTCATTTACCTTTGCATCATAAATACATACTCAGTCCCAGAGTGATCTTTAGTAAACATGGTAAAAAGATGTCCAAACTGATTAATAATTTAATAGTTGTAGTATATAAAAAATACAAAAATGTCATCATGAGATGTTTGAGTGTAAACGAACAGTGAGAATACAGAGGGAGAAAACATAGCTAAACCCTCTATCTAAATTTTCTCAAAAGAGTCAAGTAGTACTAGTTCCTGTTCAAAAGTTATAGTACACAGGACACACAAATGAGACATGCAATCAAACTTTTGCATCATCTGGCAGAGTTTTGCCTACAAATACAGTGTTTCCCCTAGGTTTATGGCTTTGGGGGGAAGGTGGTGGGGGCGGGGCGAGGGGGGGGGATGGTGTTCCGGTTTTTTTCCAGCATAAAAACATTCATTTAATTTATCTTTTAATTAATGAAAATGAAATCTTATTTTTTTGGAAAATAAAGGGGATTTAATATTACAATTAAAACATTAAAGACATATTTTAGTATTCCTTAAAAATAAGGTTTTAATCATTTTAGTAGGCTATTACGGACATGCTACTGAACAATAGTAATATATTTCTGCCGCAATGTTTACAATTGAAACCCAAACTTTTATTTTGATAGGTTGCCGTGAATACCTTTACATTTCTGTGTGTATATGATATGAGGATAGTTTTACTCAAATGAAACGGTGAACGTGACGCTGATGAAGTGACTCTCAGAGCAGTTCTGGAGATGTTGTTCATGTATTTATGTCCTCATTTAGTGAGGCGGCAGACGTTAATATCACCGCAAGCCTCACGCGCGCTTCTGTATGAGTAGCAAATGCACCATACATTAACACAGAGACAGGCAGAAGTCATATTTAAATAGTCGTTTTGCGGCTTAATATTTACAAATACTAGTGGGAGTGGGCTCACTTGTGTGTGCGCGTACGTTTGTATGTGTGTGTGTGTGTTTGTGTGTGTATTAGAGCTGCACGATTCTGGATAAATTGAGAATCACGATTTTTTTTCTCAAATAGAGATCACGATTCTCCCACGATTCTGAACTAAACAAAATAATGTGTGACAAAATATTAATTGCTGCAGTCTATTTAAAAGTGTTTAATTTAAATGAATTATTAAACATTTTAATATATAATACAGTATGGCCAGGTTTCACAGACGGGGCTTAGACTAAGCCAGGATTAGATCATAGTTCAATTAAGACATTTAAGCAATTTTTATAAACATGCTTAGAAAAAAACATTACTGGTGTGCATCTTGAGACAAAACAAAGGCACTGATATATTTAAGATCAGTCAGTGCGAGTTTCTTTCAGTTGAAACAGCTCAGATTTACATTTTTGTCTAGGACTAGGCTTAAGCCTTGTCTGTGAAACCCGGGGTATATGTATTTAAAATATAGTGTATTTAATACACCAACTTTTAGAATTAAAATGATGAAAAATTGGTTTGTATTAATGATTCAATGACTCACTCATACCTCACTTGTTTCATTAATGGATGAATCAGTGTTTTTGAACGAATCTCGAATGAATGATTCAATAACAAATACATTTAACAGTCACTTGTCGCCACCTAGTGGAGAAATGATGCAATCGACACAAACGTTATTTGAAGCGCCAGCTGCTTTCAAAAGATGAGTGGCTCTATTTTGATCGCTACCATAGACATCAATGTTTGTAGCCGAACTATAAACTTTTATCCCAGTATTTCTATGAATGACTGTAAGACAGAAATAATACTGTGTCGTTGAAAAGACTGTTTGTGAAGCTTTTTCTTACCTAAACATGTTAACTGTCTGCTCTCTGGATCAGCAGCAGCGCGAATGCAGATCTGAATGTTCCGGTATGATTTATTCAAAGTTTTAATAGACACGGGCGAATCGTTGTCATTCAGAAATTAGATCGTGTGGGTATTTGAATCGAGATCGCGATCTTTTAACGATTAATCGTGCAGCTCTAGTGTGTATCGGGACAGAACTCCGCTGTGCGCGATACAGAGCGCGCCAATGTAATGTAACGTTATAGACAGAAATAACATGCCGTCGTGTAAATAAGACAAATAACGTAAGGCTATTTGGTTTGTTTAATAAAAGAACAAGGTATAGACCTGTTCTATAGGAAAGGTAACTTTAAATTACTTCTGTTGTGATCTGGCGCTTCAGAGAAAATAAAATTAAATAAAATGAACTTGAGCTTCAAGGGGGGCGGGGGGTGCCCTCCTAAGGTAATGGTAGGGGAAACACTGAAAGAAATGGTGATATCTCGGTACATGTAATTTAGAGAACAAGTAAACATTGTTCATTTACATATATTACCAACACTGTAACAATACAAATCTGGTTGAAAATATGTTAACATACCTTTTAGGGCAATGATTACAATATAAGGATAATATTTGGCAGCTTTGTATGTTCATCTATAGTTGGCATCATCTGAAGTCATCGTGAGTTTTGGCATCTTCTGAAGTCTTCACAAGTGAGGCTGGATCCAAACTGGAACTTGCATAATCTCTAGCAGATGGGCATCCCGAGACAGAAACAGGAAACCAAAAGGAGAAAGATTAGCATAGCTGCTGTTCGTATTATTTCACACAAAAGATTATCTATTTCATCACATATAACTGTAGTGCACGGTTATGATATGTGTTATGTGTGAATATCTGTTAAACTCTAGTTTATTTCTGTGATCAAAGTTGTATTTTCAGCATCATTTCTCCAGTCTTTCAGTGTCACAATAGACCCAAAACCTCTGAATTGTACTGTACACTAAAAGTTTATGTGGCAAGGGGGGCGTGGTTCAGCAAGGTCTGCAGCGGGAGAGAGATTCGGGAGCCGAGCATTGAGTAAAGTGCAAAATGATAAACACCTGTGTCTGATTGCAGTAATTGGCGTGGATAAGGTTATGCTGATTTTATTTTTTTTTACCTTGAAACAACTCTGATTGTAATGTTTTGATATGACAACTGATATGATGGTTTGGTTATACTTGTGATCCATGATGGTACAATTGGCCGGATAAAAAGCCACCGGAGAACGGGAAGGTGGAGAGACTGGACTGAGAGCTCGTGCATGCTTCTCCCGAAAACAGTGGGATGAAACACGCCCCCTCACCACAGTTTAAAAGTTTAGTTTAAAAAAGAAAAGAAAAAAGAAATTCATATTTTTATTCAGCAAGGATGCATTGAATCGATCAAAAGTGAGTGTAAAGAATTTTGCTTAAAATAAATGCTGTTCTTTTGAAATTTCTATTCATCAAAGAATCCTGAAAAAAAACAAACACAAAAATATTCAGCAGCACAACTGTTTTCAACATTGATAATCAGAAATGTGTCTTGAGCAGCAAATCAGCATATTAGAATGATTTCTGAAGATCATGTGACACTGAAGACTGGAGTAATGATGCTGAAAATACAGCTCTGATCACAGGAATAAATTACATTTTACTATATATTCACACAGAAAACAGCTATTTTAAATTGTAATATTTTACAATATTACTGTTTTTACTGTTTTTTTTTAATCTGATTTTTTTAAAATAAATTCAGCCTTGGTGAGCATAAGAGATGTCTTTTCAAAAAACATAAAATATCTTACTGAATTTTGAACAAGCGTGTATATTTGATGTTCACTGTGATTTGGAGATGTCTGACATGAGGTTCGCTCAGACTCTGGGGTGCAGGCCATCAGCATTGAAGAATCTAGGAACATAACAAGCAATTTGTCACAGAGACAACCATATTTAGTATACAATGCCAGGTTTATTACAAGGAAAATGTAAATGTCACCTCTAAAGCAGAGGTGAAATGTGGAAAATTGAAAATGTATTTCTTAACATAACAGAATTTGTTTCTAGGTTTACTTATTTAATATTGCTCATACTGCTTACTTATTGATGTCAAAGCCTTAAAAAATGAAGAAGCTTTCCCAGTTCACCTGTCCTTCTCCGTCTAGGCTCCCTTCAGAAATTGTGAAATCTTGGAGCTTCCCCTGTTGTTTGTTTGTTGCTCCTGCAATCAATAGTTTTGGTCAATATTTGTTTATGAGAGATCACAACACGTTTGAACTTGATTCAGTTTATTGTCGCGCTGACGTAAGTGACGTCACCGATTAACGATACAGTGTAGGCTATATGTTTAGGTTAAATAAATGAGCCTATTTCCAATCACCCACTGAAAAAATACCAGCAAAACTTTTACAGAACTCTCATCTACACATAAATATGTAATTAAAGTCTCAAACTTTCATAAAGAGCTCAGTCTATGGAGTTGGCCTAACGTTGAGTCCTCTGTAAACGGCTAAGATTCTAACGGACTTGTTCGAAGACATTAAACCATTTATAAATTAAATTCAAAAGAAGCGAGTCAATTACAAGCAAGAGAAGTGTCAGGAACAGTTGTATGTAATATGTGTGTGATTTTAGGGACTAAACTTACCGAAAACAGTAAAAACAGCAGCGAAAGACAGAGCTTCTGCTTGTCAGTCGTCGTGTTAGCGCCTCGTTTCCATGACAACTCCCGCCGCGCCAGTGTTTGAATGAGACTCGATTGTTCAGCACGCACGCCCATTAAAACACGTCACAGTCACGAAGAATTTACATAAATAAACATATAAAATTAGAACATTACATAAATAAATAACTTAAATATAATTAATTATTATTAAATCATCTATTCTTTTTCTATTCTTTTGACTTGTTTTATGTGTGTTGTGTGTGTGTGTGTGTGTGTACTTGGATGGTGAAATGCAGAGCACAAATTCTGAGTGACACCATGCTTGGCCACCTTTCCTTTCCTTTCCTCTAACATTAGTGTTTCTAATCTATCTACTTGTATTTATTTTGTGTAGGCTACTGATCATCTATTCTTTTGACTTGTTTATTTTGTGTTCACTGTGTGTGTGTGTGTGTGTGTGTGTGTGTGGGAGTAAGTGCAGGGCACAGGTGGGTATATCGATGTGGGAGAAGTGGATTGGGTGAGAGGTAGTTGATGTGAGGGGTGTGGATGGGTGAAGAAAGTGTGGTGGCAAGAGTGGGTTTGTTGGATGTGGGTTGTGGGTGTATGGCTGTGGGAGGTTTCGATGTGTGTGTAGCAGTCTAGGGTGGGGGATTGTAGATGTAGGTGTGTCACAGATAGTGCAGCTCTTTTCATGTAGTGATGCTGTTTCTGTGTGACTGTCAGTCTGTTCTCTCCCCTCACTCACCCCAAACCCCACTCCAACACACACAACCTACACTTTCAGATCTTTGCTACTGTCAGTCATGCTTTTGAGAATTGTATTTAACAGTAAGTGGGAAACCTAGTTTTGAACAATGGAAGTAGTTGACTTGTGATTACTTTAGCCTGGAAATTTGCCAGGAGTCAACAACAACATGTCTTGCCTTAACTGTAAAATTGTCAGAATAGAGAAAAGATGTTAATGAAAAACAAATGTGAGTTTGCATTCTCTATAACAAGTAGTGTTTAATTATTTTACAAACATCACACAATTGATTTTGTAACTTTGGTGCTTGTGTTTATAGTTTAAAAGAATTCCATCCTTGGAAATAACTGGAGTATATGTAAAATAGTACAAAGTGTTACAGAAAACAAAGAAAATGATAATCTGTACATACTAAACGTCCTCAATCAGTCCTCAATGACTCAAACATTCCAGAAGTTATATTTATTTATGTGTAACTTGTCTGAATGGGAATTAAATTAATATAAACTTGTGTATCAGATTATTTTCTTGTCAAAGATATTGTAAAAAAAAAAAAAGCTAGTATTTTTTAATTACTGATGACACTAAAATTGTTATTTATTATATAAATACTGTGTTTGTTTCATTTGTATTTTGTGTACAAGTCTATTCAAAACCCAAACACTTGTTAAAAATAAAACAGCTGATTATATTTGGTCATACAACTATGGTGAATGTATTTCTTCAGACAATAATTTAATCTGATTTGAGTCAGGGCATGCTACAGATTTATGCTATATTTTATGCTAATTTATTTGTGAAACCAGTTTTATAATTTTGTTTTAGACTCCTCTCAGATATATTATATCATTAGCAACTAGAATAATTTAAGCTGTACCATCTAGCCTGCTTGACTATGATACTAAACTACGCTTGAATTTAACCTTGTCAGTAAGTGGAACAATCTAAGTTGTTCCAATCTATGGGAGACCAGCTAAAACCAGCCTGGCCAGGATGGGAGACCAGCTTGACCAGCCTAGACAGGCTGGGAGACCAGCTAAAACCAGCCTGACCAGCCTGGGAGACCAGCTAAAACCATTTGCTTTCCTGTAGCTCAAATGGTAGAGCATGGCGCTAGTAACGCCAAGATCATGGGTTCGATTCCCAGGGAAAGCAAGAGCTGATAAAAATGTAAAACTGTAACTTGAATGCAATGTAAGTCGCTTTGGATAAAAGCGTCTGCTAAATGCATAAATGTAACTGTTAAAACCAGCCTGGCCAGGATGGGAGACCAGCGTGACCAGCCTAGACAGGCTGGGAGACCAGCTAAAACCAGCCTGACCAGCCTGGCCAGGCTGGGAGACCAGCTAAAACCAGCCTGGCCAGGCTGGAAGGCCAGCTGACCAACCAGCTAAAACTAGCCTGACCAGCCTGGCCAGGCTGGGAGATCAGCTAAAACCAGCTATTTCCAGCTTAAACCAGCTAAAACCAGCCTACCAGCTTAGGCTGGTTTAAGCTGGTTTTTTCAGCAGGGGTAGTTAATGTTTTGTTTTTGCACTATGACTGGATTTTGTAGACGGTCCCTTAAACAACATTAGCGCTTATCTACACATAGCTATACATATCTGACATGAGAACAGAAAACATTAAATAAGTAAGACTTTACAATAACTAATATAATACAGAAGCTAAAACTAAGTTTAAAAGCGACTATAACAAATCTGATCTGCCACAGATAAATCAATAAAAGAGAAGAGAAGCGTTAGCAGCAATGCATTACACTCAGTGATCACGAGACATTCAGTAACAGCACATTATCAGTCCAAACATGGAAAATGTGTCTCATGTTTGTGTTTCTATGTGAAACAGCGTGAATTACTGACCTCTCCTCAGACTCGACGCTGCAGCTGCGTCCGAAAGCTTTATGACTCGCTCCTTTATCAGACAATGACTTTACAGACAGCGTTTGTTCCTCCGAAAGAGACTTCAGACAGACTTCTGAGACAACATCACGATTTAATGATCTACAACAACAGAGCTTTGCTGAGAAGCGAGTACGTTACTTCATTACTGCTACAATACTACTTTCTCTCAGTTCTCTTCTTCTTTTGGTTAATGGCGGATTGCAAACAACTTTTAGGTGCATACCGCCACCTACTGTACAAGAGTGTGTAACATCATGTCATTTTACGTGTGCTCATATTCTGATACTGCCAATAATAATAATAATAAATCGCTCAGATGAAGGCAGCAAGTGAAGATAATGCTGGAGTCTTGTTGTCTTCTTGGAATGAACTGAAGTGTTTTCATCTTCCGGAAGCAGAACAAAAAGAGGGCGTTTCTCAATTACTGGGCGTGTCCACATCAGGACAGACGTTTTTAACTCATCAGAAAAGATAAGATAAGATTTAACGCATTTGCTTAAAGAGGTTTTGTGTTTGATTAGAAATAAAAGCAAAAGCTGAAGATCATCAGTGTCTTTACAAATCTACACGATCACTAAACTGATGGTGATTAACCTCATTCTTTTGTCTCTACACATAGACATTTGTATAGATGGCCGAACATTATCGCCTGATTTTGTAAATGTGGCCATTTGCATTAAGCACCCAGTTTGCGTTTGTCTATCATTTAAATTAATAGCTTAATTGTTTTTTTTAATGAAAGTAAAGTCCATGCTTAATACAATTCTCACTGAAATTAAAATGTTAAATTGTTGTTCAATTTAGTTTTATACATATGTGGCAGAGATGGTCAAGTAGAGAGAGATTACAGAACAAAGAACACCTCCTCTGTTTTTCTCTGTGGAGAAGTGTATCAAATTAATAAAGTATAAACCCTTTAGTTTAAATGTGTTCACATGAAAAGCCTTTATATGGTTCTATTGTGTTTGTTTTATGTTAGTTCTGAGAATAGACATATGATATATTTTCCTCGCTTGAATTCCTCCACAACTGGTAACATTGTAAATCAACATCTGGAGCTGATAAATACTACATTAAGACAATTATTATACAGCAATTTATATATGTACTTCGAGTCTGTCAATTAACATTAGCACGCCACCCACAAGATAACACAAGAACATTAGATCTCTGACAAAATTCTGTCCGCATGCGATTACAATATAAAGCTTACAAAGTGGTTTTCATATATTAGTGCTACGACCCAGAATCTGCCAAAACTACATTTACTACTGGCAAGAACAACAATACAAAGATAATTACACACTCCAAAAAAAACAAAAGAAAAATACAATCATACTTTTGTAGCTAACCAAATAAACAAACTTCATTATTTTCAAAAAAGGAACAAAAAGACAAGAAGTCAACGAATATCTGCTCAGAAGAAACACGTAACAAACAAAATCATTTTTCTGTCCAACTTCAAAAAAAAAAAAGTTCAGTTTTTGGGGGATTTATGGTATCTGTAATTTTTTTTTTCCTGAATTTGTCAGAATTGATGTAAAATTAATTTGATTTAGAGGTGGCCATTATTCTTCTACAGTATTATCCAGAACTGACCGACAACTTCAGTGATTAAGAAACGCTCTTCATCTGTGATTGTTCAAATTAAAGAAAAGTTTGTGTTTCAAGGCATTTTATGACCTTTCTTAAATCATAAACAAAGTGCAAAACATTTGACAATTTTATTTATTGATTTTATATTTTATAATAGTGAATTATAATTTCAAAATATAAAGCAAAAAGTAAAAATGAATGACTAATAAGCCAATAAGTGCTCCTCTGCTGCCATCTACTGCTTATAGTGGTTATTTGATGTATTTTTTTATTTACCACAAAAATGTTATTAAAATAAAATTTACATTGAATATTTTTAGAGAGTGTAAAGTGCTGTAAATAGTTGTGTTGTCACTGAAAAGTGCTTGAATTTCTCTCTCAAAAGGTTGTACAAACCCTGAAATGAATGAGGTAATAACATTTGTCTATTTCTGCACAGCAGCATGTTATCCTGCAGTTATCATTACTTCTGGTTTTCTACATCAGCGCTGTTTGAAGTTTCTCATGTGCAACAGCTCTGCTTATTATTTGATGCTTCAGCTGTCTTATTGCAGAGCTCTAAAGATTCTTTCCTATTACAGCAAATCTAAATCAGCTTGAAGAGTTATAACCGTCAGCATTATTAATAAAGATCAACCTGTTTGTTGTTCAGTATCTTCAGTGTGTTTGATTCTGCAGGACTCTGGATCTCTCATCTTCTCTCTGTCCTCTTTAATAAACTCAGTCTTTGCAGATTTCAGCTCTTCCTGATGCTCTGATGCTCGTCTTCACTTGTGAACTGATGGGAATATTCCAGCATTTATTGCTGAATTACTGTGGGCGGAGCTTCACTGATGATGTGATTCTTGTGGAGGAGCTTCATTGAAGAATCTCTCTCAAGTGTTTCTGCTGTGATTTTATTTCTACTCTTCTGACATCTTTGACAGATCAGATTTGTTACTTTACATTGTTAAAATATACTGGAACAGAAACTGATAAATACTTTACGCTGAGCCACGGGAGACATTTTAAATCTATGTTAATATAGATAAATATGAGTAAAGTTTGACAATGGAAACAATAAATATTCCTTGTGCCGCTTTATTTAAAAGGTTTATGATCTTTGTCTTCTTTGATCTAAGTTGATTATTGAAATGAATGTATAGTTATCATAAAAGCAGACTATATTTAGATTCATATGGACTGCTGTAACCTGTAGTGGTTGATGAAGATGAGTGCCATTAGTGTTTGATGTCATATTGTGAGAAATAACCGTATTATCTTTCAGTAGAGCATGTTTTATAGGCTTTTTCTTATATCCTGACTCTTATAATCAGTTTCTATCAGCAAACACTCAGAAATAAAGTGAGATGATCTGCTGATGATCCTGAATGTCTTGTTGAATGAGTGTTGATCGTCTGAGACTCATCAATATTAACAGCTGCTGAAAACACTCTTTATTTCATGTCAATAGTTGCTGTTTTCACCTCATTTATTATGCTGATGTCTTCAGATCTCCTGAAAATGCTCATTTCAAGCTCATTTCATTGGTGTCAACAGACTGAGGGTTGTTTGTTACAAACATGTGCATTTTTTTCTGACTTTATACTTTCAAATGTTTTTTCTTCCTAGATATCTGCTGTTATTTTAATAAAGAAACAGAATAATGTTAGAATTAGAAATAAAAAATTTGTAACACTTGCACTTAATTTATGTTCTATGTAAAATCACTTTTGTAATTTAATTTGACGCAGACACTAAAATTTGACATCTGGATCCAGTAACAGATATATTAAAAACTGATATATTTTTGATTTTGTCAGATCAGCTCCTCCTACAGCAATTACATTACTTTTAAGAGGGTACAGTGTGATTTTGAAGAAGAAAAAACTACAACTACTTTTTTCTACAATGATACTTACAGGATATTGTGCTGATTGTGTTTTTGTGCTGGTCTTGGCTTGTTTAGGATAAATAAATATGACACTAAACCACCAGTAGGTGGCATAAAGTCTCTGTCTTAATTGAGTGATGCACTGAATCGTTCATTCAACCCATTGAGTGATTGACTGTCTTTATAAATGAATGAATTGATGGATCATTAACTCAAACGATTCATTCATTTAGAAACTGAGCAAGTGATTGTCTTTATGAATGGACTCAAGATGTGCTTTTATTTGTTTTTGGCAAAGTGAGTGACATATTCGATAATGTCAGTTTGCAAGTCAAGTCAAGTCAAGTCACCTTTATTTATATAGCGCTTTTAACAATACAGATTGTGTCAAAGCACTTAACAGTATCAAGATGGAGGATAGAGTGTCAGTAATGTATAATAATAAGATTAAACACTCAATTTTCAGTTAAAGGCATTTCATTATTGAATTCAGAGATGTCATTGTCTAGCTCAGTATAGGTTAAATAGTAACTGTGAAATCCAATTGACGATAATCGCTAGAAATTAAGTGTCCCCAACTGAGCAAGCCAGAGGCGACAGCGGCAAGGAACCAAACTCCCTCTGTGACAGAATGGAGAAAAAAACCTTGGGAGAAACCAGGCTCAGTCGGGGGGCCAGTTCTCCTCTGGCCAGGATATTATTGTTTATTTATTGTTTAATTAAGACTTTAAATGTTTTATATTTCTATTTTAATATTGTTGCAATTTCTAACAATAATAGTATTATGTAGTTAGGTATTTTATTATATTTTTAGTTATTTGTTTTATTTTTATTTTTATTGTATTTGAAGTCGAGGTCTTCACTGGGATTATGTCCCCGGGGCTCATCCAGGGGTCCGGCCTCCGCCGACAATCTGGGCCGCAGACATCATCTCCCGGCGCCAATCCACCATCCGATCCAGACACGGACCGAGAAACAGAACAAGAAAGAAACAGACCAATATTAGCGTAGATGTCAATATTTTTATGATGTAACAAGTACATCGTGTGTTATGGGAAGTGTTGCCGGTTCCGGTTGACCTAATTAATGCAGCCTAACAATCCTTTAACGGATTTGAATAATAGAAGTGTATTAGTGTGTTATGTGTACGCCAGGTTAAAGAGATGGGTCTTTAATCTAGATTTAAACCGACAGAGTGTGTCTGCCTCCCGAACAGTGTTTGGTAGATTGTTCCAGAGTTTGGGAGCTAAATAGGAAAAAGATCTGCCGCCCGCAGTTGATTTTGATATTCTAGGTATTATCAAATGGCAGAGTTTTGAGAACGCAGCGGACGTGAAGGACTATAATGCGATAAGAGCTCGCTCAAGTACTGAGGAGCTAAACCATTCAGGGCTTATAAGTAATTAACAAGATTTTAAAATCTATACGATGTTTAGTAGGGAGCAGTGCAGTTTTGACAGAACCGGGCTAATGTGCTCATACTTCTGGTTCTAGTAAGAACTCTAGCTGCTGCATTTTGAACCATCTGTAATTTGTTTATTAAGCGTGCAGAAAGCAACCAACAATAAACGCATTAATACAATTAATCTAACATTGAGTAATAAACGCTGAGAGAATTAATATTTCTGATGCATTTGACTTTGGAGAATAGGTCTCAGTTTAGATATATTTTTAAGATGAAAAAATGCAGTTTTACAAATGCTAGAAACGTGGCTGTCAAAGGAGAGATTACTATTAAATAGCACACCTAGGTTCCTGACTGATGACGAATAATTTACAGAACAGCCATCAAGTGTTAGACAGTGTTCTAGGTTATTACTTGTGGGGGTTTTAGGTCCGATAAGTAACACCTCTGTTTTTTCAGAATTTAGCATTAAGAAATTACTCGTCATCCAGTTTTTTATATCGACTATGCATTCCATAAGTTTCTCAATTTGGTGTGTTTCACCAGGCCGTGAAGAAATATAGAGCTGAGTATCATCAGCATAACAGTGAAAGCTAACCCCGTGTTTCCTAATGATATTTCCCAAGGGTAACATGTAAAGCGTGAAAAGTAACGGCCCTAGTACTGAGCCTTGAGGAACTCCATACTGCACTTGTGATCGATATGATACCTCTTCATTCACTGCTACGAATTGATGGCGGTCAGATAAGTACGATTTGAACAATGCTAATGCACTTCCACTAATGCCAACAAAGTTTTCTAGTCTATTCAGAAGAATGTTGTGATCGATAGTGTCGAACGCAGCGCTAAGATCCAGTAGAACTAATAGAGAGATACAACCACGATCAGATGATAAGAGTAGGTCATTTGTAACTCTAATGAGAGCAGTCTCAGTACTATGATACGGTCTAAATCCTGACTGGAAATCCTCACAGATATCATTTTTCTCTAAGAAGGAATATAATTGTGAGGATACAATCTTTTCTAATATCTTTGACAGAAAAGGTAGATTCGAGATCGGTCTGTAATTAACTAGATCTTTGGGGTCAAGTTGTGGTTTTTTAATGAGAGGCTTAATAACAGCCAATTTAAAGTTTTGGTGACATATCCTAATGACAATGATGAATTAATAATAGCCAAAAGAGGATCTATGACTTCTGGAAGCACCTCTTTTAGTAGTTTAGATGGAATAGGGTCTAACATACATGTTGTTGGTTTAGATGAATTAACAAGTTTATACAATTCTTCCTCTCCTATAGTAGAGAATGAGTGGAATTGTTCCTCAGGGGATCTATAGTACACTATTTGATGCGATACTGTAGCTGACGGCTGCATGGTTACAATTTGATCTCTAATAGTATCAATCTTGGAAGTAAAGTAGTTCATAAAATCATTACTGCTGTGCTGTTGGGAAATGTCAACACCTGTTGATGCTTTATTTTTTGTTAATTTTGCCACTGTATTGAATAAATACCTGGGGTTATGTTTGTTTTGTTCTAAAAGAGACGAAAAGTAATCAGATCTAGAAGTTTTTAAATCTTTTCTGTAGGATAGGGTACTTTCCCGCCAGGCTAAACGAAATACCTCTAGTTTTGTTTTCCTCCAGCTGCGCTCCATTTTCCGGGCTGCTCTCTTTAGAGTGCGAGTGTGCTCATTATACCACGGTGTTGGACTCTTTTCCTTAATCTTCCTTAAGCGTAAAGGAGCAATTGTATCTAAAGTGCTAGAAAAGAGAGAGTTCATAGTTTCTGTTACATCATCAAGTTGTTCTGAGCTGTTGGATATGCTGAGGAATTGAGATAAATCAGGAAGATTACTTACAAAGCAGTCTTTTGTGGTAGAAGTGATGGTTCTACCATATTTATAAGAAGGAGTTGAATTTACAGCTTTAACTATATGGAGTTTACACAAGACTAGATAATGATCTGATATATCATCGCTTTGCTGCAGAATTTCAACACCATTAACATCAATTCCATGTGACAGTATTAAATCTAGAGTATGATTTTGACTATGAGTAGGTCCTGAAACGTGTTGTCTAACCCAATAGAGTTCAGAATGTCTATGAATGCTGATCCTAATGCATATCATTAGGATCAGCCTTTTTCATTATCAACATGGATATTAAAATCACCCACAATTAGGACTCTATCTGCAGCCAGCACTAACTCTGATAGAAAATCAGCAAATTCTTTAATAAAGTCTGTATGGTGCCCTGGTGGCCTGTATACAGTAGCCAGTACAAACATTACGGGGGATTTATCATTAATACTTTTTTCTCTAGATAATATTATATGAAGCACCATTACTTCAAATGAGTTATACTTAAAGCCTGTCTTCTGAGAAATACTGAGAATATTGTTATAAATTGTAGCAACACCTCCCGCTTTACCTTTTGGACGCGGCTCATTTTTGTAACAGTAATCTTGGGGGGTGGACTCATTTAAAGTAATGTATTCATCTGATTTTAGCCATGTTTCTGTCAAACAGAGCAAATCTAGGTTATGATCATTAATCAAATCATTTACAAAAAGTGCTTTTGTAGAAAGGGACCTGATATTCAGTAAACCAAGTTTTATCAATTGTTTCTGTGTATTGTAAACATTTTTATTTGTTGAACATCAATTAAATGGTTACTCATAAATTGGTTTGGACGTTTTCTGTATTCTCTAGTTCGGGGAACAGACACTATAGTGTGATATCTAGGTGAAGGAGTCTCTATGTGCTGAGAATTAACTGACTTCTGTGACGTGAGGTGGCTAGCAGACGGTCGGTTTAGCCAGTCTGTCTGCTTCCTGACCTGGGCTCCAGTTAGTCAAGTATGAACTCTAAGACTATGTGCCAAATTTTAGAGAGAAGAGCGGCACCACCCCAGGAGGGATGAACACCATCTCTTTTCAACAGGTCAGGTCTGCCCCAAAAACTCGTCCAATTGTCTATAAAACCTATGTTGTTTTGCGGGCACCACTTAGACATCCAGCCATTTAATGATGACAGTCTGCTATGAATCTCATCACCCCGGTAAGCAGGGAGGGGGCCAGAGCATATTACAGTGTCTGACATCGTACTTGCAAGTTCACACACCTCTTTAACATTATTTTTAGTGATCACCGACTGGCGAAGTCGAACATCATTAGCACCGGCGTGGATAACAATCTTACTGAATTTACGTTTAGCATTAGCCAGCACTTTTAAATTTGCCAAGATGTCAGGCGCTCTGGCTCCCGGTAAACAATGGACTATGGTGGCTGGTGTCTCTATTTTCACGTTCCGTACAATAGAATCGCCAATAACTAGAGCACTTTCACCAGGTTTCTCAGTGGGTGCATCACTGAGTGGGGAGAACCTGTTTGATGTTCTGATCGGAACGTAAGAGCGGTGTTTTGACCCGCGACTATGCTGCATCACAGTCACCCAGTTGCCCTGCTGCGGGGCGCTAATGCCGGAACCGAACAATGTACAGGAGTCCCTGAGCTAGTCACATCCAAAGCAGTATCTACAGCCCTCACATTCTTACTATCCTCAACTAAAGTTTGGATGCGTGTCTCTAGTTCTAAAACCTTCTCTGTCAGCCTAACTATTTCCCTGCATTTATCACATGTGAATCCCTCATCGCCGACAGAGATAGATAAACTATACATGTGGCAGACTGTGCAAATAACAATAGCAGGAGAAGAAGCCATTACTCACCGTGATTGATGAATGATACCAACTTAACTTACCACTTACCACTCCACTTACCACTTACCACTGTTGTTTGATGAACTCGTGAAAAACGGAGCGAGAGAGAAATGAAAACGGAGCAAGAAAAAAGAAAACAATAATAGGCGCGAATAGCAACGCGAATGGAACCGCGAGTGACAAGCTATCCGGCTAGCGAACGCTAACGCGCTGCACTCGCGGTTTTAAAAGCGAACGATCAGATTAGTTTGATAGATAATACCAGAAATATGGTGGGAATTTAAGTTATATATTATCACTTTAAACAACAGAGTGAAAGTAAGGTAAAGATTAAAAAAAAAAAAAGCAGAGCTACAATCACAAACCGCACAGCAGCACAACAGACTGAAGCAATCGAACTGTTTGCACATCATTAAAACAACAATTAAGATATTATGGTATGATAACAATCACACAGTTTATATGTGAAGTAACTTCTAGGTCATACATCTTAACTTGATACAAATTTGCAGGTCAAACGTTCCAGTCTCCCGCAATTGTTTTTGTCATTGTGTTTTAATGGAATCGTTTGTTTTTTTATGTAAATCAATGGCAAGGCAAGGCAAGTTTATTTATATAGCACATTTCATACACAGTGGTAATTCAATGTGCTTTACATAAAAGGAAGTGAAATAGTCATTAAAAAAATAACAATCACAACAATAAAAACAAGGAATAAAAAAAATGATAAAAACAAGGAAATTATATAAAAATTAATTTAAAATGAATTTAAAACAGTTAAGAGAAAATGATTATACATAAAATACAGTGCAGTCAGTTTGGACGTAGCACAGTGTTCATTCAACAAATGCACAGCTAAACAGATGAGTTTTGAGTCTGGATTTAAATGTGGCTAATGTTTTAGCACATCTGATCTCTTCTGGAAGCTGATTCCAACTGCGGGCGGCATAATAGCTAAAAGTGGACTCCCCTTGTTTTGTGTGAACCCTTGGTATTTCCAACTGACTCGATCCTAATGATCTGAGTGGTCTGTTAGGTTTATATTCAGTGAGCATATCTGCAATGTATTTAGGTCCTAGGCCATTGAGTGATTTATAAACCAGTAAAATAACTTTAAAATCAATCCTAAATGTAACTGGAAGCCAGTGTAAGGACCTGAGGACTGGTGTGATATGCTCAGATTTTCTGGTTCTAGTCAGAATCCTGGCAGCAGCGTTCTGGATGAGCTGCAGCTGTCTAATGGTCTTCTTTGGAAGGAGACCATTACAGTAATCCACCCTGCTGGTGATAAAGGCATGAACAAGTTTCTCTAAGTCTTGACTGGAAACAAAACATCTAATTCTTGCAATGTTTTTGAGATGATAGTATACTGATTTAGTTACTGCTTTGACATGACTACTAAAACTAAGGTCTGTCTGCAGAATCACCCCAAGATTTCTGACTTGATTTTTTAGTTGTTTGACCCCTAGAGTCAAGGTATGCATTCACCTTGAGAACTTCATCTTTGTTTCCAAATGCAATGGCTTCAGTTTTCTCTTTGTTTAACTGAAGAAATTTCTGGCACATCCAACTGTTAATTTCTTCAATGCATTGGCAGAGGGAGTCAATGGGGCTATAGTCATTTGGAGATAAGGCTAGGTAAATCTGGGTATCATCAGCATAGCTGTGATAGGCAATTTGGTTCTTTGTCGTTATTTTACTTAGTGGGAGCATATACAAGCTAAACAAGAGCGGTACAAGAATTGAGCCTTGTGGTACTCCACATGTCATGGCCGTCCACTTAGACTTATGCTCTCCTATACTCACATAATAACCTCTCCCTTCTCCTATACTCACATAATAACCTCTCCCTTCTAAGTATGACCTGAACCATTTGAGTACCATCCCAGAAAAATAAAACAAGATGAAACTGAAGTGCAAAACATAAGTGTTTGGGAAAAACAGTTATTATCTGAAATGGATACAGTCACCAAATAACTAATATCTGTATTGTCAAAAATGTACAGTAGTCAAAGGGATTTCAAATCAATGGATTTATTAAATACAAAATAAAAAAAACATTCAACTCAGGTTAATACAGGTAATTTAACACTCTGAAATGGACTGCATATTGTCTATACAAATATAAAAATACTACAAATTAACAAAAATAAAAAAAATACCAAATGATTACTTCGACATATTTGAAAATATGTTTTGATATGCTGAAGTACTCATTGGCAAAGCTCAGTCTTCCTCTGAGGTCTCTCAACTATTCAGCAGACGGTGGTAGCACTTGTTCAATGCATGGCGTGTGTGTTTCACTATCTCTGTTCCCATGGACACCTTTTGTTTGATCTAATTCTGGATATTTCCAGTTGATTAATCAGCCTAAAACATGTGATTAATCTGTATCTAAGGCCTTGTCTACACCAAGTGAACCCGTTATAATCAGTTGATGCTGTGACTGAAGTGGCACGACGCGACAAATCTTCTGATGCCTCGTTCTCTCCCGAATCTTTTTAATATGCGTTGTATTTTAAGTGGTTGTCACATGTTGTGCATGTAAAAGTAGGAAATATGACTGAAGTGAATTTGAAGTCTTCTTTCAAATGCATTGATCAATATGCTTGCGTTGTCTTCACTGTAATGTGCTCTGGTTCCTCTCCGTGTTCTGATCTGGCGTTCGAGTCTCAATCTAACGCAATCTCTTATCATCCCCATCCATTCACACCAAATGTGGTGAATGAACATTTGACGCTCTCCATAACACAAATACATACTGGTGCATTTGCCAAGTATGTTTCGCGAATATCAGACGGGGCCCCCTGATTCCCCGGGGCCCTAAGCAGCCACTTACCTCGCCTATTGGCTAAATCCGCCCCTGGTCACGAGGGGTCACGCTGTATGGATCTTGGGTGTTTGCAGGCCTGGAGAGTGTCACGTAAATTTGCCTTTCCTGTTTTCAGGCTTCTACTCTGGATTTATGCATAGTGTCCATGAGGTAGCACTTAACCGTATGTTGCTTAAATTACTCTTCATTTCGTCGAGACAAAGGAGTTCTCTTTTCCCTTGATTGGATTAGCTATTATCATGTTGAGAGGAACTAATCCAGACAATGAGGGTGTTGTCAGTTTTACCACCTCGTGATGGCTGTGTGGGGAATCTTTAGATCCTGTTTTGGGAATGTGTTTATTCTGCAGCTTTTTGGTGGGTCTGTTCTGCAGAGGCCATACACAATGAAGAACAAAATAAAAAATAAATCTCAGTCTCTCTTAAAGGTGTCACATTCTCTTCTTCATCTTCCTGAACAAGAACAGTTTGTAAAAAACTTCTGCTTTCCTTCATGAAAGAGTAACAAACTACAAGTGACACATATGCATTATAAGACAACTGAACATAATATGAAACTCATAAGAAAGCACCATAATGTCGTTTATGTCATGAAGCAACATGATATAAAAGAATAAAACCTTCTGACATTGTTCCTTGGGGAGGAACTCCATCTTTGAGTTGATCTGAATCTCACAGTTGAATCTGCTGGTTTTAAAGATGAACTTTATTCATTATGAAAACTTTAGATAATATTTCTTTGTTACGTCGCTTGTTATGCAGATTTATCCAGATGATATTTAATTGCTTGATGCATTATTGTGTCACATTTGGTGATGACGTGAATCAGACCTGAAAGATCTGAAGATGATCTACTTACTGTGATTGTTTTTTGTATGACTGTGTAGAGCAGAAGATTGATTGAAACGCTTCCCACATGCAGTGCAGTGATACGGTTTCTCTCCAGTGTGAATCCTCTCATGTGTTTTCAGACTTGATGACACACTGAATCTCTTGTCACAGTGTGAACACTTGTAAGGTTTCTCTCCAGTGTGAATCCTCTGGTGCCTTTTTAAACAGCTTGCTGAAGTAAAAGTCTTCTCACACTCAAAGCACATGTACTCTCTCACACCAGTGTGTATTTTCTGATGATCTTTTAAATGTTGTAGCTGTGAACAACTCTTTCCACACAAATAACTGTTAGAGTTTGTTTCGTGTGTGTCTTGTGTTCCCGCCTCTTGTTTCCGTATATGGTTCGTTTCATGTCATTATTAGTTAATTCGTGTCTAGGTGTGTGATTTGTGAATGTGTATTTAAGTCCTGTCTTTTGTATTCCATTTCGTCTGGCCTACTTGTTATTCCCGGTGTGTCAACCTTGCCCTGTGTTACCCTGATGTCGTCATTAAAGACTATTATTTTGAAGTACCTCCTCGTCTGCATGTTCCTCGTCTCTCCCTGCTGTGTGCACCGTGACAGAAGACCAGACCAAACAGTAAGCGTCGTCCCTTCACCTCGTTTTGTTTGTTCGTTTTTCAAGTGTTTTATTTGTTCCTGAGTTTTGTCCCTCATGCTCGCGGTTCGCGGGAGTTTACGCCGCCGTTCGCGGCTCTCCCATCCCGCGGTTCGCGGGACTTCATGCTTGCCATTCGCGGGAGTTTACGCTGCCGTTCGCGGCTCTCCCATCCTGCGGTTCGCGGGAGTTTACGCCGCCGTTCGCGGCTCTCCCATCCCGCGGTTCGCGGGAGTTTACGCCGCCGTTCGCGGCTCTCCCATCCCGCTGTTCGCAGGAGTTCTCACCGCAGTTTGCGGCTCAGCCATCCCGCCGTTCGCGGGAGTTGTCGCCGCCGTTCGCGGCTCTGCCATCCCGCCGTTCGCGGGAGTTCATGCCGCCGTTCGCGGATCATCCAGCCCTCAGTTCCCAGGAGATGACGCCACCATCCACGGCTAACCCTAGCCCACCGCCCTGCCTCTGACTCAATGCCCGCCGGCCTGCCTCTGACTCAATGCCCGCCGGCCTGCCTCTGATTCAAGCCCGCCAGAGTGCCGCTGACTCAAGCTCGCCGGATTGCCGCTGACTCAAGCTCGCCGGATTGCCGCTGACTCATGCCACTGGTCGTCGTTGGGAGGGAAAGCCAAATCATCACGTGGGTTTCACGCCACCGTCCGCGGCCCACCTGTGTTCACTTGCTTCTTCTACGCGGGGAAGGCCAACCCACCGTCCGCGGTCACTCGGCCCGCCGCCGGCTGGGCTTTCTCCAGCCCGCTGGCCCCCGCCGTTGGGTGGTCTAGCCAGCCAGTTATGGTCTCGCCAGCCGGTCTTGGCCGTACAGACCAGACTGTGACTTTAGGTCTTTTTAAACTGTGTTTTTGTGTGTTTCGTCCCGGAGGGCTCCCGGTACCCCTGAGCTGCCCCATGGATTTCTTGGGGGGGGTACAAGGGTCCCGGCTGTAGTGGCCGGGCCTAGGGACGAGGCCACGGCCACCAGAGACCACCTGCCTTGGCCTCCTGAGCTCCCTACTCCTCCGGGGCCTTTGTCTGTCTGTTTCGCTCTGGAGGCCCCTTCTTGTGTATGTCTCTGTGTCGGTCCCGTGGGGTCTCCAGAGTGCCCTCCCGCCCTCCCTGGTAGTACTGTTACGGCACGGGACGTGCCTTCCGGGAGGGGGGAGTGATGTTAGAGTTTGTTCGTGTGTGTCTTGTGTTCCCGCCTCTTGTTTCCGTATATGGTTCGTTTCATGTCATTATTAGTTAATTCGTGTCCAGGTGTGTGATTTGTGAATGTGTATTTAAGTCCTGTCTTTTGTATTCCATTTCGTCTGGTCTACTTGTTATTCCCGTGTGTCAACCTTGCCCTGTGTTACCCTGATGTCATCATTAAAGACTATTATTTTGAAGTACCTCCTCGTCTGCGTGTTCCTCGTCTCTCCCTGCTGTGTGCACCGTGACAATAACATGTATGTGGTTTCTCCTTTGTATGAACTCTCAGGTGCTGCTTCAGGTGTGAAGCTCTCAAAATGTTTTTCCCGCATTGATCACTTGTACAGTTTCTCTCTAGTGTGGATGTTCATGTGTTTCTTAAGGTTTGATAAATGTGTGAAACTCTTCCCTCACTGATCACAAGTGAATGGTTTCTCTTCACTATGAACTCTCATATGTGCCGTAAGGTGTCCTTTTCGTGTCAAACTCTTCCCGCACTGATCACATGTGTGTGGTTTCTCTCCAGTGTGAATCCTCTCATGTGTTTTCATATTTCCTGAATCACTGAATCTCTTGTCACAGTGTGAACACTTGTAAGGTTTCTCTCCAGTGTGAATCCTCTGGTGCTGTTTTAAACAGCTTGCTGTAATAAAAGTCTTCTCACACTCAAAGCACATGTATTCTCTCACACCAGTGTGTATTTTCTGATGTACTTTTAAATGCTCTAGACGTGAAAAACTCTTTCCACACAAATTACATGAATGTGGCTTCTCCTCTGTATGAACTCTCAGGTGCTGCTTCAAGTCTGAAGCTCTCAAAAATGTCTTGCCGCATTGATCACATGTGTGCGGTTTCTCTCTAGTGTGGATGTTCATGTGACCCTTAAGGCTTGATGATTGTGAGAAACTCTTCCCGCACTGATCACAAGTGAACGGTTTCTCTCCTTTATGAACTCTCATATGGTCTGTAAGGCTTCCTTTTTGTGAGAAACTCTTCCCGCACTGATCACATGTGTACGTTTTCTCTCCAGTGTGAATCCTCTCATGTGTTTTCAGGTGTCCTGACTGACTGAATCTCTGGTCACAGTGTGAACACTTGTAAGATTTCTCTCCAGTGTGAATCTTCTCGTGTGTTTTCAGGTGTCCTGACTGACTGAATCTCTGGTCACAGTGTGAACACTTGTACGGTTTCTCTCCAGTATGAATCCTCTCATGTGTTTTCAGGGCTCCTGAGTGACAATCTCTGGTCACAGTGTGAACACTTATAAGGTTTCTCTCCAGTATGAACTCTCATGTGAAGCTCAAGATTATATTTGCATGTCAATCTCTTTCCACACTGAGTGCAGGTGAAAGATTTCTTGGCTCTTCTTTTCTTTAAAACTTTCTGAGTTTGAGAGCAACTCAAAGGTTTTTTTTCAGTTCTGAAGGTGATTTTTTCCCTCAACTTCTCTCAATTCTTCATTCTCCTCATTTTCTTCAATCAACTCTGAAATAAAAGTAAAAATGGTTTATTTTCATTAACTCATAAAAAAAAAGAAATGTGAAAAGACAAACACGAACCCTGATGTAACAGCAGAAAGAAGACAATAGCTATACAACATTTTGATGCAGTTTTATAAATCTAGTACATTTTATACACATCTCTGAATCTTTTTTCATTCATCAATTAACCCTCTGGGGTCTGAGGTGATTTTGGGGCCCTTGAGAGGTTTTGACATGCCCTGATATTTGTGCTTATTTCAGCTACTTATAACATACTAATGACCAACATGTATTTGTTTTTGTATTCAGCACAAACTTTGCTACAATATTATGTGACCAAGATGGATGTACATGTTTGTATTTTTTTAGAAAAAAAATATTATGCGTGGTTAGTAAGTTTTGGGAAAAAAAAAATGTAGCTAAAATAAGGCCATAAAACCCACACTAAATAGTCCTGAATAAGACTTTAGAGTAATCAGTTA